>JAXGGA010010976.1:0-44468 GCA_038373865.1 Uloborus plumipes
TGCCTTGGTATTCCTTTTTTAACTTAAACAACTTTCAAAACAATTCGATTCCATGGAGTGGTATGGTTTTTATTTTATTTTAATTTAGTAAAAGAAGAAACAAAATCATTTTGCATGAACTAAATGTGGTGACACTTATTAGCAAGCCAATTTCTTTGTCCCGGGCGGCAACTTTTGTGGAGCTGCGGATCCCCCCCCCCCCCCCCCCACCTCTCTCTCTGTCTGTTTTCTTTGAAACTCGATAAAAAATTTGTAGAAAGATAGTCAAGGGTCAAGGGCGGTAGTTTCAAGTTTTTGCCCCAAGTTTTCGGATCATCTTTCGGTTTTTGACCAAAGTTCAAGTTTTCGGAAAAAATCGATGGTCCAGCAGTGCATTTAGATTAAAAATTTAGTCCCAAATTAGCTGCTACGTTTAAATGCTTTTTTACTAATGTTAGTTAAAACTGATAATTTTATTTCAACGTTCTCCAGAGATTTCAGAGTGCTATGCCGTCAATCAAAACCATCGACTTACCAAGCCTACCCGCCTTAATTCAGTGTCAAATTAGTTAAAAAAAATTTGGGGTTCATATACTCGTGAGCCACTTCCCATTTTGTAAGGATAGGGGGGGGGGGGGGGAGCATTGTCGAAGTTTTTTAAATGAAAGATTGAACCCCCCTATATTGTTGGAAATGCTTCACTGATCACAAAAATACTAATTTTTTTTCTGTACTATCAAAACTGAGTAAACTCTAGCCTTTTTCTTGTTTTTTACTGTACGGCACCATATTGGGCCATTGGAGAATTCGGTATCTCATTTTATCCTCATACTAGTGATATATTTCCTAGTTGGGAAAGGGAGGAACACAACAAGGCACTACACAGACCATGCATATGAGATTTTAACCTTCTAAAGGGTACCATTTTTGAGTTATGTAATGTACACCCATACAAACGTATGTGCAAACGTCACAAGAAAACTTATGCTAGTTAACTCAATGATGATCAAAATGGATATTTCGGCTGTGAATATGTTCTTTGGTACATATTCACTTGTGTATGGGCAGAGAAACTACCCAACAAAAATTGAAAGTGGGAGAAATAAAAATTTATCTGCAAATAGTGCTTTTTTTAAACATTTTTTGGGAATGCACATTTTTTAGTAGTTTGTACAAGGAATTTAAAGGTGCTGTTCAAATTGTGGCAAAGAAACTTAGATCAGAAAATGGAAGTAAAAGATAATTAAGAAATTGAAGAGGTTAAGAAGCAAATAATATATGAGTAAAAATGGAGAAATTCTGTAATTATGAAGAAAGCTTTTAAAAACATTTTTGAATTACTGACTTGATTCAAAGAAAGAAGAAAAATACAGTAATTTATTTCAAAATAAGTCAGATATCTTAAACTGAATGACTTTATTTAGGCCATGAAAATACATTTTACTTGTCTCAGTTATAGGTGACAGCATAGTACTTCCTGTTTCAATCTTTTAGTTCAGTTTTGGAGTTCAAGCAGTTTGCTCAAATCAGTTTAAACAAATTTCAGCTCTAGTAGCATTGAAAATAAATATCTTTTTAACTCTGTCATGAAAGCATTCCTGATCAAGATCTTCTAAATGGTGAGTTTTAGTAGCAAAATACTAGTTAAAACGAATTAAGATTGGGTGAAATAGATAGTTACTTCTGTTTTCATTTAAAGCACTTATTTTGATAAATTTAAGCTCTTTTATATATGTAAACATACTTTCAATACAAATTACATTGGATATTAGTTTAATTATTGTTTAATAAGCTACATTAGAGATGTTGATAATCGTTTAAAACATTCTGGACCATGTGGTTTTGCTGGGGTTTCAGAGAAAATAGTTACGCGTTCAAATGGCTTTGTGTTTCTTGATCATGAATGGAGAAGTAAGGAGTTAAAAAAAATGAAAAAAAGAAACTGATGAACTTAAAATAGTTTGGAGCTTATCCTAAAAACAGATTCTTTCAAACAGTGTGCATAGCACATACATTGACACAGTGAAGATAATACAGGAAAGAAAAATGCTTACCATAAAAAAGGAATTTAGACTTAAATACAGCATTATTCCAACTAAGTATGAAGAAATTGAGGAGATAATAAAAAAAGTCAAAGATGAAGGTGAAAAGTGCAGAGTTTTGAAATTACTGGTAAAAATAGCTAAAAGTGATTTCAGAAATTTAAAACAAGACCACATACTTTTCAAGCAACGAGGGTTGTCCTGAGACAATTATGAGCAACTTAAAGGTCCTATATGGCCATAAAGTTAATGACGTTACTGCAACTGTTGATGATATCAGAGCTGTTTTATGTAATACATCTGATACAAATGCAGAATCTGTAGATGATCCACTGCCATTGCAAGATGTGCCTGAGAATGAAATGGCTGCTGCACTTTGGGATGGAGAGTGGGGTGTTGGTCAAGTCATAAGCAAATTAGATGAAGGCACTGATACATACAGGATAAAATATATGAAAAGGGTTATAAAAGATTCAAACTTGTATTGTATATGGCCAGTACAATATGACACACATAAAACCTAAGGGGATAAATCATCATTATTCGGCCGATAATAGACGTTTCCTCTACAAGAACAATTATTTTTGAACTAATTAATCGTGTTTTAATTAATAATATAGCAAATACAGACTGTGACAATATTTAACTTAGATTGTATCACCAAAGAAAGTTAATCTAACATTTTTATTTCCTTATTGTTGTTCAAAATGTTTTCGAAGCAATGCAAAAACGAGAAATAAAGTCAAAATATGAAAAAACACCCAGAGTTTTGACAATTTTTGAGATATTCCAAAAAAATTGCTTGTTATGTCATCTTTGTATAACATTGTATCATCCTAGGGGGTTCAATGTTAAATTCAGAAAAACTTTTTTTTCCCCATAGCAATGCTCCCTCTCCTAAAGGACTCTTCCAGTCGAGACAGAACTATCTCAACTTCTGAACTGATCTTTATGCTCTACCGGTGGTAGGCCCGTCTTTGTTTAAAAGTGCATGAACTCTGGTTTTTGAAAAAGAAAAAAAAAACGTTTTGGTTATTATTGTGTTATTTGACACATATTTAACGTTTTATTGAAATTTGTTTGAATGATTCTTGGAAGGTAGCTTGCTATCTTTTTCTTGGAAAAATAGAAAACTCACCAAGCAACTGGAATTATAGAAAATGTGAGACATATTTTGTACCACCAGCCTTAAAAGAGTTGAGGAAGGAGGAAATGCTTGGTAAAAATAAATGTTGTAAATTGATATAGCAGTTTGAAAAACGTTTAATGTTCAACTAAAAGTTATTTGACAAACAGAAACATAATCAGTACAAAATTATTCAAATGCAGCAACTTAGTTGAGACATATGACATTTAAGCAATGAAGTGTGGTATTTTATTGTAATTAAGATCTTGTATCTTATTTATTTTTAAAAATATTCTTTAAACCAGATGACAGGCAGAGGACAATACCAAAATTAGAGCCACATATTAGAGGGACGTTAAGATTACCAGGATCTTGGATCTCCAAGACAGTAAGTAGTTCGGCAGGAAAGCCCGAGCGACACTGATGTAGAAAAATCAAGTTCCTGTCGTTTTGTTCAATTCATTGTTTTTAATTCCCCGCTGTTCGGCGAATGGATTCTGTTCTGCAGATGACGAACCGGTTCGCCGACCCATCCGTGGAAGATTTTTATGTGCGATCTTGCCGCCCTTTTGGCCTGGAATGCGCCCGCTTTCTTTTTTTCTTTTAAATTCTTTATTATCTTCTCTGTGCTTGTACTTGGTTACTTGGGATGGCTTTCATTTCTGCTAACTTTATAGCGCGATCAAGTTCTTTGGGATTCTCTCTCTCTCTCTCTCTCTCTCTCTCTCTCCCCCCCCCCCCCCCCATTATTCCACTAAAGAGATATGGAGGGCTTTGGTAAAAAGTTGTATCAATTGTGTCAAGGACGGATTTTGGGTTGGAGCTCTTACTTCGCTTGGATTCTCTCTCGTAGAAAAGTTGTGATTTCAAACCCATGACTGGTAAATGGCACTTGCAATATTTTCCTGCTGTAAAACATGCGGGAAGCCTGGTTTGTTTTACGCTTGATTTTTGAAAAAGAATGCTTTTTTTTCCACGTATATTCAGAATAGTAGGGGAGACTGGGTACGGTTGTGACAATTTTCACTTGCTCCCCCATAGATCCCTTTGCTTATAAACACTAAAATTGTCTCCCTAAGTACAATAGTTAACTCACAGGACCAAACTAAACAAAAAAGGAAAAAAATGTCACAACCGACCCCACCCCAGGGGCGGTTGTGACAGTGCTTGGGATCGGTTGTGACAAGTTCAAAAATACAGCAAAACAGTCTAGATCACTTTTAATTTCAAGTTATATTAAACGTAATTCAGCATAACCTTCATCTGGGAAAGTTTAACATTTAACAATGTGTCTCGTTCAGTTGAAGTAGCCTTATACCAAGTCTTACAAATATATCAGGTTTTTGGAATTTCGTAACGTCTGTTTTGGCAACATTATGCACATCCTGTGGGTCATAACCGTGTCTGTTCATAACAATTCTCAAATATCAAAGAAAGATTCTACATTTATTTGTTTTATTGAAGCTTGTTACTCTTGAAAGGCTAGTTGCATGAGCTACACGAACAGACGTGAAACATTTCTATTCATAAATGAACGGGACCATTTCTCAGTAGCCATTTTACTCTCATATCTGCTTTCAGCGTATATGTAAGCTCAAAAGCACTTTATTATGAGCAATATAACCTATGCACACGTTGTTTTCATTGTGACAGCGCCGGCCGGCTCCATCGAGTTTACGAATGAATGTTTCGTAGCAAAGACTTACGATTAACGTTGTATTTCCAAAGCTGTCCGAAAGAAAAAAAAGTTTCACTTCTTTATAAGCTTCTTTATATTTCATTAGGTCACACTGCCCTATTTCTGTCTTCTCCAAGCGTATTATGGGCATCAAATATGATAAAAACATGCTTTACTCGTGTCACAACCGTCCCCACGCAATTTGTCACAACCGACCCCAACCCACTACTTTTGAAAACAGCAATCGCCATGGCAATACAAAATAGCCTACATAAAAAGTAATCACTGCTATTTCACTATTAAGGTTCACTACTAACGGGGAGAAAACTTTCATTTCTCTATCTATACCCATTCAACAGGAATTACTAAAAGACATCGAACAAAAAAACTTACTTTTGACTGTTAAAAAGTAACCAACCCCTCTGCTAGCGTTAATGTCGCTCGATGGCTACCGCAATGCTTTGACACACATTCAGACAAACATGCTGATACTCTCTCTCTTTGCTTCAACCAGGTATTAATTATGGTTTAGCTAATATGACGACTGTCACAACCGCCCCGCGTCACAACCGTCCCCAGTCTGCCCTATACTTTTCTTGTACAGTCGAGATTAGGTTGAAGGAGGAGTCAAATGCAATTGAATGTGTGTAGTAGGGAGGGACTTCAAAAACAAAAATTATTGTTTGATTTAGTTCCTGTCCTTTTCGACTCTATGCGAATCCCTAAAATTTTCCCTGCCGCCAAGAAAATCCCTACGATTAAAATACAGTTCAGTGGTTTCACCTCTCCTGCAGTGAAATCACGCCTTCTTTGTCAACGAGTTGGATGGCGATTCGTCCAAGTGGCGATTTGTACGTACTTTGCGTAGGCACTGTAGCGATTTTACGGATGCACTCTAGGGCCACCTAGGGTTATAGGGCTCCCCAATTCGATCTACGAAAATTACTTGTGCCAGTCGTTTAGTGTGAAAGTTTTAAGATATTATTTTATTCTGTATTCTGTTGTTTTAATGAAATTCAAAAATAAATAAATAAATAAATAAATAAATAAATAAATAAACAAATAAAAATAAAAAAATAAATTAATTAATTAATCAATAAAAAATAAAATAAAATGAATCAATAAATAAATAAAAATCTCATACTTTGATAACAATCTTCACAACGAGACTGCGAAAGGTATTTTTTGAGAGTATCTTTGATATTACCACGATCGATTAATAATCAGCAGCATCAAAGAAATCACACAGGCAGTAAAAACTTTAATGAACTAAGTTAAAAAAAAATCTTTTCTGGCTTATCCTATTTATTTCGAAGTGGTCCGTTTCCGCTTCTAATTCACCCTCAATCAGTGCCCGACTATGATTTTTGAGAATTATGGGTGCAAACTTTTTTAGTGCCTTCTCTCCTCATGCATTACAATATAGTGAAGTAATACATTATCTTTCCATATGCCATTATGACCCCATTCAGGCTAAATTTGACATATTATTAACTAGCGGTACCCGCACGGCTTTGCCCGTCGTATAAAATTAAAAGTTCATTTGTAAAATAATTGATATAGCAGAAAAAATGCTCTATTTTAGTTGTAATTCAACTATAATTCCTTCAAAGTATGATATAAAAATCTGATATGGACCCCACACTACTTAATTTTACGTGTAAATTTCTTAGTAGATGCCTTAAGTGCTAAAATAGTGCTTGGAGTGAGCAAGATAACAGTTCAAACATTTATATCCCTAGTTTGCTACGAAACAATGCAAAAAAAAATGTTTTACAATGATTAATCTCCTAAATATCGCCGATTTTAACATCATTCAGTGGATTTTTCGCAAAATATCGCCAACAGCGCCAAATTGAACCGAAATAAAAAAAAAAAAAAATTTTTTTCGCCAATTGGCGTCAAATACTTGGCGATCAAAAGCTTGGCGATATATCGCCAAGTGGTCGCGCCAATTCATATCACTTTTGTTAACCAATTCATATCACCTTGCATTGAAAACACTGATTTACCCGATAAATGAGGTAAAACACCCCCTTGGAACATTCGAATGCAACCCCAAGGGAGATGGACAAAAATAAGCCAAAAGAGAAAATAAGAACAATTTTGTTGATAACAGGAACCAACAGAAATCTTACCAAAGTTTAAAAGAAGAAGAAAGTTTTCTTTCCTAGCTTAAAAAACAAAACAATACATTTTCCGAAATGAAACACTTTAAAAAAACGATGCAATATCGCAATTGATACGATATTTCGTTAATCTGTGCTTCAGGTACCCTTTTCTCGCTAAATGAACGATAGGCGCGCCAAGCGTGGTAACCCTAGCTATTTTGCGTAGTTGACTTTTTGAAAACGCGCCAAGCAGGGTCCCAAAGCATCTTCACCGGGAAAAAGACAGGGTTGCCAGAGAATTGGAACAAAAAAATACTACGCCTCCTCTAAAAAAAATGTTACAAAATACTACTGTTTCCAAACGTTGCCAAAATCAATGTTGCTGAAATGCGAAATCTATGAAAATGAAAAAAAAAAAAAAAAATCCGCCAAATCTTTTAAGTCATTAGTGTATTGGAAACAGGGTTGCCAGAAAAATACTACGCTCCTTATTTGGGCCGAAAAAATACTACCGTAGAATCAAAAATACTACGTCTGGCCGTAGCCTACGAAGATTGACGCTGGCAACCCTGGAAAAAGAACGAAACAAAAATAAGTATGAACTCGTAACCATAGTAACAACATGAAAAGTTGATTTCCGTTGATAAAATAATTCATTTTATCTCTCTTTTCAAACAAATTTTATTATAGAGCTCAACCATTTTAGAATAGTTTGGCTTGCTTTACTGAAGGTAAGCCTTGAATTTTGGGATTCTAAAAACAATTGTTACAGCTCTCCTGATGATCGTAGAAACTTCGAAAAAACTTCATTTTGTGCAGAAAATTTCAAGCTTTCGAATGACATAAGACTTGAAAATGTGTGTGAAATATTTCTTCCCTTTTTTATCGAATTTCCGCTAAGAATTCGAATAGAAAAAGAACGAAATGGAATTTTCGAAAAATCGCTTCGAGGTGCAAAACCACATGCTACAAACTAATTTTGTGCCAAGTGGCATGAAAATCGACCGAACGGTTTTGGCGCTACGCGCGTAACAGACAGACAGACAGACAGACCCACCTTCAGCTTTATTATTAGTAGATAGATATAGAGCGATTCCATACCAAATCACCGAATGGGGGTCGCACGACCGACTCGGATTTTTTTTTAATTTGGTACACAGATTGATGGTATAGAGGTATGAAAAAGCCCAAAAGGAAAGTTACCTGCTCCACTTATTTTCTGAGATACATGCCCTCAAAGTTTGTCCGCCACGTCAAAATACTAAAAAAGTGATGTTATTTAATCATTTTTTATAAAAAATCGTACTCATGCAAAATAAAAGTGTTAGATATCTATGGAAACTAGTTACTCCAGGCATTCTGAAAAAAAATACTAGAACGTTCATAATGAAAATTGCCAAGGTACAGGGCTCTTTGAAGTTGTCACCACAAAAACTTGATTTTGCAGATTTTGCTAAAATTCAGGCATTTATTACAAAAAAAGGCAAACAAAACCAAAGGTTTTCTCACTTTCTGGTAGTGTAAAAGTCCTCCCTGTAAATTGCTACGCAATAAATTTTTTGGGTTTCTCACTCCTTCTTGGAAATATTTTAGCTTAAAGATAAGCCGTAAGGCAAAAAATGCGTTTTTGGCCATCTTGGCAGCCATTTTTCTCATAAAGGGGGAGCAGTAGAAACTTTTTTTTTTTTTTTTAACAAGCCACTGATATGTTAGCTATTCACAGGAAAAGAGTTTACTTTTGGTTATTTCTCCCATTAAGAGATATCCTGCTGACAGTATATGCATGTTTTTCGCGACGACCATATGCTTTTGTTCCCCCTCTCATGGACTTAAAATTAATTAAACCAAAAAATAATGATATATTTATTATTAGCTGTATTATCTACCCAATATGTCATGAAATTTAATTTATTAAATCATTGAACAATAAATTAGATAATTGATGAAAAAAAGAAAAAGTATTTCTCTGATGCCTGAGCATTATGCATTCATAATTATAAAGCACTAAATACTTTCTTGAGAAATTAATTAACATAAATGAGCTTTAAATAGTTATATTATAAGCAATACCCAATCTTGTGATTGGGATAGTCCTGTTTTTAATTGAAGAATTTCTTGAATATCACATGAATATCAGGAAAATAAATGAGGTCTTTTCGTTTGATGTAGGATACTTTATGACAAATTTCATTTGATGGGCTACTAACTGAGCATGGTGATAAAGAGCTATTAATTTCAGCATCGAATTCCATTTTACCTTATTAACAGTTAAATATTTACAAAATAATTTAATATAAAGCCATGCTTGAAGAATTAAAATTAGTGCAACTAATTTATTCCCATACTGATCTTTACAAAATTGACATGCGTTGAGCACTGATAAGAACTGACAAGAAAAAGTTTACTCACTAAAATATTAGTTCACAGATACTATAAAGCATACATTCTATTTTCCACAAAATAATACTGCAACAAAGAACAAGGGTATCCTCCTGTTTATAGCCATCAATCAGGAACATCCAATCACAAGATTGGGTATTGCCTATCAGATAAATATTCGAAGCTCCTTTATTTTAATTGATTTTTCAAGAAATTCTTTAGTACCTACCCCTTTATACCCTTGTTCTTTGTTGCAGTATTATTTTGTAGAAAATAGAATGTACGCTTTATTGATCTGTGAACTAGTATTTTAGTGAGTAAACTTATTCTTGTCAGTTCTTATCAGTGCTCAACACATGTCAGTTTTGTAAAGATCAGTATGGGAATAAATTAGTTGCACTAATTTTAATTCTTCAAGCATGGCTTTATATTAAATTATTTTATAAATATTTAACTGTTAATAAGGTAAAATGGAATTCGATGCTGAAATTAATAGCTCTTTATCACCATGCTCAGTTAGTAGCCCATCAAATGAAATTTGTCATAAAGTATCCTACATCAAACGAAAAGACCTCATTTATTTTCCTGATATTCATGTGATATTCAAGAAATTCTTCAATTAAAAACAGGACTATCCCAATCACAAGATTGGGTATTGCTTATAATATAACTATTTAAAGCTCATTTATGTTAATTAATTTCTCAAGAAAGTATTTAGTGCTTTATAATTATGAATGCATAATGCTCAGGCATCAGAGAAATACTTTTTCTTTTTTTCATCAATTATCTAATTTATTGTTCAATGATTTAATAAATTAAATTTCATGACATATTGGGTAGATAATACAGCTAATAATAAATATATCATTATTTTTTGGTTTAATTAATTTTAAGTCCATGAGAGGGGGAACAAAAGCATATGGTCGTCGCGAAAAACATGCATATACTGTCAGCAGGATATCTCTTAATGGGAGAAATAACCAAAAGTAAACTCTTTTCCTGTGAATAGCTAACATATCAGTGGCTTGTTTAAAAAAAAAATTAAAGTTTCTACTGCTCCCCCTTTATGAGAAAAATGGCTGCCAAGATGGCCAAAAACGCATTTTTTGCCTTATGGCTTATTTTTAAGCTAAAATATTTCCAAGAAGGAGTGAGAAACCCAAAAAATTTATTGCGTAGCAATTTACAGGGAGGACCTGTACACTACCAGAAAGTGAGAAAACCTTTGGTTTTGTTTGCCTTTTTTTTTTGTAATAAATGCCTGAATTTCAGCAAAATCTGCAAAATCAAGTTTTTGTGGTGACAACTTCAAAGAGCCCTGTACCTTGGCAATTTTCATTATGAACGTTCTAGTATTTTTTTTCAGAATGCCTGGAGTAACTAGTTTCCATAGATATCTAACACTTTTATTTTGCATGAGTACGATTTTTTATAAAAATGATTAAATAACATCACTTTTTTAGTATTTTGACGTGGCGGACAAACTTTGAGGGCATGTATCTCAGAAAATAAGTGGAGCAGGTAACTTTCCTTTTGGGCTTTTTCATACCTCTATACCATCAATCTGTGTACCAAATTAAAAAAAAATCCGAGTCGGTCGTGCGACCAACTTTTTTTTTTTTCGGTGATTTGGTATGGAATCGCTCAATAGATATTATATTGTATTCTCTTTCTCTCTCTCTCTTACGTGCATATATTATATATTACATGCTGTCATCCAATTTTGCCTGACTGTAACATGATGTAAGTCTATAGCGGCTTAGGGATTTGCCAAGATTTTAGAAAGATCTTTTGAAAACGCTTCAGTTTTTTTTTTTTAATATTAAGCAACGAATTTGATGCCTTTGAAATTTCGGTGCCTTGGACCTGTGCCCAATGTGCCCATACCTTAATCTGGCCCTGCCCACCATCTCTCCGTGCTTAAGCTTTCACCAGACATACACACACATCTCTGGAACATCCATATTTATTTATTTACTTATTTATTATTTTATTTGTTTGTTTATATTATAAAAAATTTGAAATAAAGCTCTGCTGAAATTGATCCCAACGTTTTTAATACGCTTTTATTAGTTTCACATGTGGGTTTGTATGTATGTAACGCTGAATAAAAGATAAAATTCACGTTCTTTACAAATATAAAAGTAATATATTTATTACTATTGTTAATACTAAAGGCTAAAATATATTATTACATGTTGATGTAATATGGAAAAAATCTCTTAACTACTTTTTTTACAATTAAAGCTGAAAAGTGTTCCGATTCACCCGATTTTACGGTACTATTATTTATACTCAATGCTAAACTATATTACATTTTGATGTATTATGAGATGTATGCAAACTTATAATACGGCATAGTTTAAAGCTTTATAGTTTGATTAACTCTGAAAGCGTACTTTTTATTTTTTAAAACTATTATTTAATTATTTTCCCTCCGATAGCCGCTTACCAGACACACCCACGCTTCTCGGGAATACCCGCATCCGATCATCCATTGTGGCGGGTAAAAAAGGGAAGTCTATTGAACAATCTTCGTGTCCAATACCATATCTCTCATATTGTGAATGGAAGTGTCCGTTACATTTAGCAGCACGCTTACTTCCGCCACTGCTGCTCTTTATTGAGTAAAACGATCGCACTTACCAAGGGCACCGGGCAATTGCTCTGCTGGAGTGGAAGGTAACGGCGCTTTTCCGGTGCGGGGGCATCTCGCATCCAGTATAAATTCCTGTCTAAATCTTATTGGTTTTAATAAAGCAAATGTCGGGGAATGTGGGGCGAAGTGAAATAGAAAAATATTTTAAAAGTTTGCCACGCCACCTTTCTAGCAATATTATATCTAAGGGCCGAATTTAAGTGAAACACCATTGCAATCGCTTCGAGGCGATCGCAATTGCAATCGCTACTGGAAGTCGAATTACGATAGAATAGCATCTCGTAGCGATTATAACGTTTCACTTGAATCCAAATTTGGGAATTGGCGATTGCAATGGTGAGTTGCGATCGTCCGTGTTTCACTTGAATTCCGGCCTAAGTTCCTAGACATATAGTTGATTCCTGTTAAAAAATAAATAGCTCTAAAAATCAATGAAAAAAAAAATACACATGCCATTTTAAAATCTTGATACCTTTATTGTAAAATTCGTGGTTTTTCAAAAATATTTCTTGTAGTTTTAAAATGATTCAATTTTTGTAATTAACATTTTAGGTATTAATTGAGATCTACTGAAGTCCAGTAGAGTCCTTATTTAGTTTATATTAGTCATGTTTGGATTTTAAATGTTCAATGTAATTTGTCATGAGTACGAGGGCAAAGTGGATGGGGCAAAAAGAAATAGTTCATTTCGTTTACTTTTGCCTTTATATACGAAATCACGTACTTATTTCTTCATATATTTACTTAATCGCTTTTTTTTTGCTTATTAATTCACTTGTTTATTCATTCATTTATTCACTTTTTTGTTTATTTTATTCACTCATTTCTTTTTCTCATCTATTAAGTAATTATTTAATCAATTAATTAATTATTTTTCATTAATAATTTACTTATTTGCTTTTTCACGCATTCATTTGATGAAAACTACTTTAAATCTGCAATAAACCGCCAACTCGGTTATTTCGATCCATGTACTGCAGTTTCGTGCTTATTATGCACTTATCAGCATGGAATACGCAGGCCTCATAGTCCTCCTATATCTCCTATATTTTCTCAGTTTGTCAGATATTCTCCTATATTTCCTATATTTCTTACTTACTCCTATATTTTATTTCTAACTCCTATATTTTTTTTATCAGATGTTAGATGCTGCTCAAAAATGCAAAAACTACTTTCCTCCTCATAATATTTTGCAGATTAATTCCGATTAAGCTCATTAGTATAGACACTGTGCATAATTCTTTTAAACATGCTATAACACATGCTGTAAACCATTGGAATATTGAAGATTTTTTTGGATTCAGTATTCAAATTTCTTCATAAATATCCAGCTTGCAAAGAAGATTTCCGAGGTATCCAAATCAATGTCAGAACTAATGAAGAAATGATGCTGCGATTTGTTAGTAATAGGTGGCTGACACTAATACCAGTCATCACCAGTTATCAACCAGTGGGAAGCATTAAAGGGTCATTCCTTGAATATGTCGACCTCAGCCGAAGAAAAAAAAACACCGAAGTGAAAAAAGTATCAAAACATAAATGAATAAATACATAAATAAAAATCATACAACATAAGAAGTTAAAAAAATAGAAAAAGTATTGTAATTATCACTGAGATTAACCATAATAAATAGTTTGTAGTGTGTCTATACTGCTTATTATTCGATGGTTATGTTAGTCACGTTACGTTAGTCACACTCCATCTTGAGTAAAAGTGACACTTCAAACTAAAAAAAATTAAGATTTAATAAATGTGTTATGTGTTTTTAAAGCCAACTTTACACATTTTTCAAATATATCATTCAACTTTTAACACTAGCTTAACTTTGAGAAATTTCTGCCTCACGACATGAGCATTAATTTTCAATGTTGCAAAAATGTTACGTTAGTCACACTGCTATTTTGGTTAAAAAAATCTGTCAGTAATTTTGTTTTAAATTCTTAGCAGAAATGATACATAGATACCATGTATATTGTAAATCCACCAGCATAACTAAAAAATATTTTTTATCCTTTAAGTTACAAGTAAACACAATTACAAAATCAGCTCTGAATGTTACGTTAGTCACTATGGAATGACCCTAAAGGAATATTTTTTGAAATTCATACCGGAAAGCAAAATTCAAAGTCAGTTGCAGTCATGCTCGTATCAGTTCATATAGATTCGTCCTTACTGATTCTTCTACTTTAACTCGTTTACATTTCCTAAAATCAGTAGGGGGGGGGAGTTTTTTTTTAATTATGCAAATGGAAGAACCCTTAATTCATATTCTTCAACGAATTAATGATTATTGGGGTAAAATATTAATGATGAAAAATAATCTCGGCAATTTCAAGTACCCTTTGCTCTCGAAACTCGTTTAAGCAGTTTTGAGTATGTATCATGGTCAAGCTGATGTCGAACGGGGATTTTCTGTTAATCCTCGTTATGTCACTACTTATCTGCTTCTTTGAATGAGCATAGGATAAATAGCCTTTGTACTGTTAAGGCAGAAATCAGATGCAGGGGTGGTGATGTGACGAAAATTCCCGTAACGCTTAAGTTGTTGAAATCTTTTCGGGAAGCTCACAAAATGTATAAAGGAAAATAAAAAAGAAGAAGCAGAGGCTTTAAATTTAAAGAAGAATGTGATGATGAAGTAAACAGCTTAGAAGCTAAGAAAAAACAGCTACAAGAAGCATTGGATAACAGTCACCATTTAATTGGAGAAGCCAATATGAAACTAACTGTGGTTAAGGGGAATAATATCGCAGAAGTATGTTTCGCACAAGCTCTTTTGCAGTCGGAACACAAAGTGCTCATTGAAAAGAGGGAAGAACTGACAAAAGTTGAAATGCAACTTAATAATTTAATGAAAAGAATTAAGAAATAGTATTTTTACATCTGTAATGTTGGCAGTAGCCAGGGCCCAATCCAGAATTTTTGTCTTACTACCTATTTTTGTGAAAGTATGACACATCGATTTTCTATCATTGTGAAAGTCTCAGCCACCCCCACCCCACCCCAATCATCACACTTTGGTTTGATGATTTTTTTTTTAATGGACATTCTCTTTGTTACAGAAAAACGTGAATTTTTCGAAAAGCGATGTTACTGACTACTTAAAAAAGGATTTTTTTAGGGGGTGGCAAAAATACTGCTTTATTTCAGCTCAATATGCTTTGTACTGCGTACTGTTTAAGAAATTATCACAAGAATTTCAACCCAAAAACGAATGCTAAAAGATTGTACTAAAATTTTGTTATTTCGCTTACACGAAAAATGGCTGAAAATGAGTTTGGATACTAGGGGTGCGACATCGAAGGCAAAACATCGATGTTTCAAGACATCGATGTTTCGAAATTAAGGCATCGATAGTATTGATACAGACTAAAAAACATCGATGTTTTCAAACATCGATGTTTCAAAACATCGATCTTTTTTTAGAAAAATTACTTACGCATTGAAATGTACAGTAATATCGTAACTCCCCAATGCATTGCGCCTCTTTATATCACTCAATTAGATTTATCTTTTGTCTCTTGAAAAACATCAATCGTATGATAGTGATGTCAATTATAGAAAACTTTTTTCGTGAGATAGCTACTGCAACTGTTGATTAACTGCATAACTTTTATTTATCGCATATTTTTATGAAACTTTTTTTATAGAAATGTAAAACACCGTTATCGAAAAACATTTCTAAAGCAAAACAAAAACAACGATGTTTAAAAATCGTTGACCTTAAATCATCGGTAGTAATTAAAAAAAAAACTATTTCAATACGATAGATTGCAACTGTTAAAGATGAATCTTTTTTATTGCATATTTTAATTGTTGAAGTGTAAAACAGACATCGAAAGGTAAAAAACATTGAACGCGAAACAATGCTCAAAAACATCTATGGTAACTATCAAAAACGTCTTCTAACGAGATTGATAGTGTAACGGCTGATTTAACTATATAACTTTTGGCCGCATATATTGATGATTTTTTTTTTGCTAAAATATAAAACATTCACATAAAGAACAGTTATGAAATAAATAAAATTAAAAAAAAAATGGCTAAAGCAAATTAGAAATGTTTTAGAAACATCAAGAGCAAAACATCGATAAAAATCATAGAAAATGCTTTCTAATGAGATTAATACTGAAACTTCTGATTAAGGATGAAAACTTCTTAATGCGTCTGCATATCGCATATTTTTATCAAGCTTTTTTTACTGGATTATAAAACATCGACATCGAAAAAAACATCGAACCCAAACTATCGATGTTGGGAAAACATCGACCCTCAAACATCGATGGTAAAAACATCGATATTTTAGCAAAAACATCGATGTTTCCAAAACATCGACATCGATGTCGCAGCCCTATTGGATACTACTAAAAAGTAATTACTCATGAGATGCTCATACAAATCCGTAAAGCAATCATTTTTATGAGTAATTTTCGTTTCAAACTATTGATTTTTTAATATTGTTTTTATGAATGTGCCGCCAATGTTTTTTTTTTCTTGTGAAGGTGCCGATTTTATTGCTTTATTTTTGTGAAAGTAGATTTTAAAACATGATTTTTGTGAAGGTACCGGAAAACGGTAGTAAAATCAGCCTGTATTGAGCCCTGGTAGCGTACATAGACTAAAGTGCTCTCCCCAGCAAATTTTGTAAGTGTGCCCCATACCCCCCCCCCTATTAAAATGTAAAAAATATTTTCCCCGTGTAACCTTTGGTGCTGTTTTTCTGGATCGGGCGCCCTCAAACCTCTTGCCCCCCCCTCCCGCCCCGTGGGGGTTGCGGGGGCGCTATGTACGCCACTGAATGTTGGCATGTGTACTATTCTGTTTAACCTTTTTATGAAAATAGATGATGTTACATGTGCAACTTTTAACTTATTTTTAATATATCAATAAATGCTTTTTTTCTTTCATGAATTTCGTTTGTGTAATTTTAATAGTATAACATGCTAACTTGAAGCTGACCGCTGTTAAAGTTTTGAAAAAATTTAACTTTGTTTTCATATAATCTTGGATTTCGGTTACGGGTTTAAGTTTTTCCTCCAGAAAAAGTTTAAAGAAATAAAATTAATTTTCTGTACGTTAAAGTATGCAATGCTTTTAAGTTTTCGATATTTAAAGATAGAAGTAATCTGTTAATTCTTTTTATCAAAAGAAAGAAAAGCTTGTTAAATGATATATATATATACATGTATTGACTATTGCCCACATAGATACACCATATCTTACACATTAAGGGAAAATATAAAGTTCACTATTTTCTGTATGTGTGGAAATTCTTATGTTCTCACATCTGTTACTCTTCACATTTCTATAATTTTATGCAATGTAGATGAGAGTGGTGCTTTTTTTTTTAAACATGTGTTGCAAAATATATTAGTATTCTATCTCTCGAAATTTTGATATAATTCGCTACGGATCTTGTATATTTTCTTTGAAACTCCTTTACATATTTTTAAAATCCTATACATATTTGTTTGAAACTCCTATATTTTTTCCTTGAAACTCCTATATATTTTTTTTTCCTTGCTATGACCCCTGAATACGAAAGTAACCGAGTTGGCGGCAAAAATCCTCTTATAGAGCAAAGAGACCCCCCCCCCCCAAAAAAAAAAAACAAAACAAAACAAAACAAAACAAAACTGGTAGCTAATATGAAATTAGAATACCAGCGAGCGATCGCACTTGGTACGGTACAACTCGTAAATACTCAAATGGAAAATGTTTCATTACAAAAATATTGTATTTTTTACTTTGCCCCATTTTTTTTGTGGTGGAAATTTTCAACCTTTTTTTGAAGGTGCAAAATTACTGCCAAAAATGAAAAATAATATTTCAACGCAAGCTGTATTACAAAATATATTAGTCCTTCTTGATGTTGTATAATTTTTAGAACTGGTGTGGTGGGGTGTGGTGGGGTGGTGTGTGGGGTGGGTTGTGGTTGGGGTGTGTTGGTGGGGGTGGGTGGGGTTGGTGGGTGTTGGGGTGGGGGGGTGTTGGGGGGTGGGGTGTGGTGGGTGTGGGTTGTGTGGGTGGGTGTGGTGGGGTTGGGGTGTTGTGGTGTGGGGTGGGGGTGGTGGGGGTTGGGGTGGTGGTTGGGGGGTTGGGTGTGGTGGTGGGGTGGGGTGGGTTGTGGGTGGGGTGGGGGGGGTGGGTGGTGGGGTGTTGTGGGTGTGGTGGGGGTGGGTGTGTGGTGTGGGGTGTGGGTGGTGGGGTGGGTGTGTGGGGTGGTGGGTGTGGGGTGGTGTGGGTGGGGGTGGGGTGGGTGTGGGTGGTGGTGGGTGTGGGGTGGTGGGTGGGGGTGGTGTGGGGTGTGGGGGGGTGGTGTGGGTGGGGGGTGGGTGTGGGTGTGGGTGTGGGGGTGTGGGTGGTGGGGGGGTGGGGTGGGGGTGTTGGGTGGTGGTGGGTGGTGTGGGGGGTGGTGGGTGGGGGGTTGGTGGGTGGGGGGGTGGGGTGTGGGGGGTGGTGGGGTGGGGGTGTGGGTGGGTGGTTGGGGGTGGGTGTGGTGGGGGTTGGGGGTGGGTTGGTGGTGTGGGGTGTGTGTGGGTGGGGGTGGTGTTGGGGGTGGGGTGGGTGGGGGGGGGTGGGGTGTGGGGTGGGGTGGGTTGGGGGGTGGGGGTGGGTGGGGTGTGTTGGTGGGGGTGGGTGGTGTTGGGGGGTGGTGGGTGGTGGGGGTTGGGGGGGTGTGTTGGGTGGTGTGGGGTGGGGGGTGTGGGGGTGTGGTGTGGGTGGGTGGGGTGTGGGGGTGGGGTGTGGGGTGGGGGGGGTGTGGGGTGGGGGTGTGGTGTGGGGGGGTTGGTGTGGTGGTGGGTGTGGGGGGTGTGGGTGGTGTGGTGGGGGTTGGTGTGGTGGGTGTGTGGGGGTGGGTGTGTGTGGGGGTGGGTGGGGTGTTGGTGGGGGGTGGGTGGTGGGGGTGGGTGTGGGTGGGTGTGGGGGTGGGGGGTGTGGTGGGGGGTGTGGGGGGTGGGGTGGGGTGGGGGGTGTGGGGTGTGGGGTGGTGGGGGGTGGGGTGGTGTGGGGGTGTGGGGTGGGTTTGTGGTGGGTGGGGGTGGGGGTGTGGGGGGGTGTGGGGTGTGTGGTGGGGGGTGGGTGGTGGGGGGTGGGGGTGGGGGGGTTGGGTGGGGGTGTGGGTGTGGGGGGTGGGTGGGGTGTGGTGGGGGGGGGGGTGGGTGGGTGGTGTGGGGTGGGGTGGTGGGTGGGGGTGGGTGTGGGTGTTGGTTGTGGGTGGGGTGTGGGGGTGTGGGTGGTGGTGGGTGGTGGGTGTGGGGGGGGGGGTGGGTGGGGTGGTGTGTGGGGTGGGGGTGTGGGGTGGGTTGGTGGGGGGGTGGGGTGTGGGGTGTGGGGGGGTGTGGGGTTGGTGGGTGGGGTGGGGTGGGTGGGGTTTGGTGGGGGGGTGGGTGGTGGGTGGGGGGGTGGTGGGGTGTGGTGGGGTGGGGGTGTGGGGGGGGTGGGTGGGTGTGTGGGGGGTGGGGTGTGGGTGGTGGGGGTGGTGGGTGGGGGGGGTGGGGGTGGGGGTGGGGGGTGGTGGGGGTGGGGTGGTGGGGTGTGGGTGGTGGGGGGGTGGTGTGGGGGTGGGGTGTGGTGGGGGTGGGGGGTGGGGGGGGGTGGTGTGGTGGGTGTGGGGGGGTGGGTGGTGGGTGGGGGTTGGGGGTGGTGGGGTGTTGGGGGGGTGGGGTGTGGGTGGTGGGGGGTGGGTGGGGTGTGGTGGGGGTGGTGGGTGGGGGGGGGTGGGGTGTGGGGTGGGTGGGGTGTGGGGTGGGGGTGGGTGTGGGGGGGTGTGGGGGGTGGTGGTGGGGTGGGGTGTGGGGGTGTGGTGGGGGTGGGTGGTGGGGTGGGTGTTGGGGTGGGTGGGGGGGGTGGTGGGGTTGGGTTGGGGGTGGTGTGTGGGTGGTGTGGGGGGTGGGTGTGGGGTTGGGTGGGTGGGGGTGTGGGGGTGGGGGGTGGGGGGTGGTGGGGTGGTGGGGTGGGGGTGTTGGGTGTGGGGGGGTGGGGGGTGGGTGGTGGGTGTGGTGGGGGTGGGTGGGGGGTGTGTGGGTGGGTGTGGGGGGTGGGGGTGTGGTGGGTGTGGGGGTGGGGTGGGGGGTGTGGTGGTGGGGGTGGTGTGGGGGGTGGTGGGTGGTGGGTGGGGGTGTGGGGTGGGGTGTGGTGGGGGTGGGTGGGTGGGGGGGGGGGTGGTGGTGGGTGGGTGTGGGGGGGTGGGGTGGTGGGGGGTGGGGTGGGGTGGTGGGTGGGGGGTGGTGTGGGGTGGGGTGGGTGGGGGGGTGGGTGTGGGGGGGTGTGTGGGGGTGGGGGTGGTGGGGGGTGTGGGTGTGGGTGGTGGTGGGTGGGGGGGTGGTGGGGGGTGGGGTGGGGTGGGGTGTGGGGGGGTGGGGGTGGTGGGGGGTGGGGGGTGGGTGGGGTGGGGTGGGGGGTGTGGTGGGGTGGGGGTGGGGGGGTGGTGGGGGGTTGGTGGGGGGTGGGGTGGTGGGGGTGGGTGGGGTGGTGGGTGGGGTTGGGGTGGGTGTGGGGGGTGGTGGTGGGGTGGGGGTGGGTGTGGTGGGGTGGGTGGGGGTGGGGTGTGGGGGTGGTGGGGGTGGGTGGGGGGGGTGTGGGGTTGGGGTGGGGGGTGGGGGGGTGGGGTGGTGGGGGTGGGTGGGGGGTGTGGGTGGGGGGGTGGGTGGGGGGTGGGGTGGGTGGGGGTGGGGTGGGGGTGGGGGGTGTGGGTGGTGGGGGTGGGTGTGGGGTGTGGGGGGTGGGGTGGGGGGGTGTGGGGTGTGGGGGGTGGGGTGTGGGGGGGGGTGGTGGTGGGGGGGGGGTGGGGTGTGGGGGTGGGGGGGTGGGTGGGGGGGGGTGGGGGGTGGGGGGGGGGGGGTGGGGGTGGGTGGGTGGGTGTGGTGGGGGTGGTGGTGGGGGTGGGTGTGGGGTGGGTGGGGGGGGGGTGGGTGGTGGGTGGGGTGGGGGTGGTGGGTGGGGTGGGGGGTGGGTGGGGGGTGGGGTGGGGTGGGGGTGGGGGGGTGGGGGTGGGGGGGTGTGGGTGGGGGTGGGTGGGGGGGTGGTGGGTGGGGTGGGGGTGGGGGGTGGGGGGGGGGTGGGTGGGGTGGGGGTGGGGGGTGGGTGGGGGGTGTGGGGGGTGGGTGGTGGGTGTGGGGGGGGGGGGTGGGGGGGGGTGGGGTGGGTGGGGGGGTGGGGGTGGGGTGGGGGGTGGTGGTGTGGGGGGGGGTGGGGTGGGTGGGGGGGGGTGTGGGGGGTGGGGTGGGGGGTGGGGGTGGGTGTGGGGGGGGGTGGGGGGGGTGGTGGGGTGGTGGGGGGGGGTGGGTGGGGTGGGTGGGGGGGTGGGGGGGGGTGGGTGGGGGGGGGGGGTGGTGGGGGGTGGGGGGGGGGTGGGGTGGTGGGGGGGGGGTGGGGGGGTGGGGGTGGGTGGGGGGGGGTGGGGGGTGGGGGGGGTGTGGGGTGGGGGGTGGGGGTGGGGGGGGGTGGGTGGGGGGGTGGGTGGGGGGTGGGTGGGGGTGGTGGGGGGGGGGTGTGGGGTGGGGGGGGTGGGTGGGGTGGGTGGGGGTGGGGGGGTGGGGGTGGTGGTGGGGGGGGGTGGGGTGGGGGGGGGTGGGGGGGTGGGGGTGGGGTGGTGGGGGTGTGGGGGGGGGTGGGGGGGGGGGGTGTGGGTGGGGGGGGTGGGGGGTGGTGGGGTGGGGTGTGGGGGTGGGGTGGGTGGGGGGGGGGGTGGTGGGGGGTGGGTGGGGGGGGGTGGTGGGGTGGGGGGGGTGTGGGGGGTGGGGGTGGGGGTGGTGGGTGGGGGGGTGGGGGGGTGGGGTGGGGGTGGGTGTGGGGGGGGGGTGGGTGGGGTGGGGGGGTGTGGGGTGGTGGGGGGGGGGGGGGTGGGGGTGTGGGGGGGTGGGGTGGTGGGTGGTGGGGGGTGGGGGTGTGGGTGGGGGGGGTGGGTGGGGGTGGGTGGTGGGGGGGGGTGGTGGGTGGGTGTGTGGGGGTGGTGGGTGGGGTGGGGGTGGGTGTGGGGGGGGGTGGGGGGGTGGGTGGGTGGTGGGGTGGGTGGGGGTGGTTGGGTGGGGGGGGGTGGGGGGTGGGGTGGTGGGGGGGTGGGTTGGGTGTGGGGGGGTGGGGTGGTGGGGGTGTGGGGTGGGTGGGGGGGGGTGGGGTGGGTGTGTGGGGGGGGTGGGGGGGTGGGGGGTGTGGGGTGGGGGGTGGGTGTGGGGTGGGGGGTGGTGGGTGGGGTGTGGGGTGGGTGGGTGGGGGGGTGTGGGTGGTTGGGGGGTGGTGTGGGTGGGGTGGGGGGTGGGGTGGTGGGGGGGGTGTGGGGTGGTGGGGTGGGGGGTGGTGGGTGTGGGGTGGGTGGGGGTGGGGGGTGGTGGGGTGGGGTGGGTGGGTTGGTGTGTGTGGTGTGGTGGGTGGGGTGGGGGGGTGTTGGTTGGTTGGGGTGGTTGGGGGGGTGGGGGTGGGTGTTGGTGTGTGTTTGGGGGGGTGGGGTGTGGGGGGGTGGTTGGTGGGTGGTTGGGTGTGTGGGTGTGGTTGGGGGGGGGTTTGTGGTGGGGGTGTGGGGTGGTGTTGTGGGGTGGTGGGGGGGGTTGTGGTGTTGTTTTTGGTGGTTTGGTGTGGGGGGGTGTTGGTGGTGTGGGGGGTGTGGGTGGGTGTGTGGGTGTTTGGGTGTGGGTTGGGGTTGTGGGTGTGGGATTGTGGGGGTTGTGGTTTGGTGTGGAGGGGGGTTATGGATGGTTTGGGTTGGTGGGGTGTTTGGGTGTGTGGTTGGGTTGGAGGTTTTAGTGTGTGGTTTTGGTGATGGGGTGGTAGGTTAGTGTTGAAGGTTTTTGGGGGGAATGGGTAGGGGTTTGTGTTTAGGTGTGGGGATGATAGGATTGGGGAGGTTAGAATAGTTTGAGAGTGGGGGGATTAGGTGGTGTAGGTGGTGTTTAGGGGAGGTGGGGGTTGGGGTGGAGGTGGGTTTAGTATAGTTGTGGGAGGGTGGTGTGTGTATTTGTTGGTATTGGTGGGTGAAGATTTGGTATGTAGATGAATTTACAGGTATACCCGAGTTCGGCGTCTGCCAGTAAAACTGTGGACCAGAGTAATTGGATAGGAAATCAGAGTGAGAATTCTTATGGAAACGGATATTCCAAGGGTAGGAAAGAGGAGAAAGATGGAGGTTTAAGAAGACGCAACCGTCTATTGCTCTGATTTGTCAAGGTGTCAAAACTGGATTAGTAGGTTGGATTCTCTGGCTAGGAGAGGGGTGTAACGGGCCCAGTGGAGTCGGAGTATAATGAAAGTGTCGGGAATGAAATGGGAGCTGATATAGGTAGGGGGATCACCGGATGCATGTGCTAGTGGAGGGTAGGGCCTTGATGAGGATTGCTCTCTGAAGAATTCTGGCGTGGGGTCAGATAGGAATCGTATTATTATCCCTCCGTGCGAGGAAAAAGGGTTAAGGGGAGGGGTCAGGGGGTCGAACTGTGAGAGGCGTTCGGATGGGGGGTGCACGGGGATCTTCATTACTGAAGCTAGCATCATGGGGACCCCAAAAAATTCGTGCATAAACCAGGTCGAAATCTGGATTGGAGCTATTTATCCCTGAGAGGAGAATCAAGAAGAGAACGATGTTTGGACGGTAAATTTACGGAGGGAGGGCGATGTGGGAGAGGGATGGAAGAACGGATTTTGTATTAGTACGGGCGAGGAAAACCGGAATGGCTATTGGGGTGATTAGATTCGATTTGAAGTTACTAGGGGCTTGAGTGTTGGGTAGTTGAAATTGTTGTATGGAAATATTCATTTTTGGAGGGAAATTAAATTAATACACTTAACGCCAGATGAACTTGAGTTTAGATAGCCAAATGAGAAGAAAGATCACTATTAGAGAGTAGCAATTGTTTTTACAGGTGCCGATTATTAAATCCTCACGATCACTGATAATTTAAAGAGAACAATGTAGCATCCCGGCAAGCCATCTGAAATTAGAGCGTGTTGTGTTCGTGGGACGCATATTGGTGCGTGCAAAATCACAGAGAACAAATGATCTCCTGAATGCGCGATTTTGGCATTTGCATGTGACCTAAAGCAATCTTCAAACTTGATCTATTGTATAATACTATTTGTTTAAATTTCGAAGGAACACACTTGATCCATTAGCTCTATCGACAAAATGATTCCGATGCAATTACTATTTCGGTCGGATGTTTTTGTATCATGTTTACCAGATTTTCTGAGTTTTTCATTAGAATGCGTATGGTTGGGCTAGAAAACATTCCTATTATCAAAATTTATCGAAGAATTAATGAGATTGATGACAGTGACGTAATGGATATTTTGATTGGGTTGCTTGTGCACTTTCAGTATTATAAGCCATTAATAACTATTTGGTTAATAAAGGCTTGCTTGGAATGATTTTTGAAAAGAAGGAAGGTTGTTGTTTCCGGCCAGAGTCCTTCAAAAAGGGTTGGTTCGGATGAAGGACTATTTATGTAGTAGGGAACCTGATATTTAGAACTGTAGTGAAACCAATGGTTCATATTTCAGAGAAGGCTGAGAAAATCCCGTCGTGAAATATGATTTATATATAAAATTCAATAAGAAAGGGGCGGATTTACACTCTTTTTCGAAAATGGAGTAACTAATGACTATGTTCCCTTTAGTGCTTTTCCTGAACTAAAAGGAACAGATCAGGTTCTGTAAACAGTCACTATGAAAAGAATCATCAGTGAAGTCCTCCAAAGTGGCATTTTGCTATTGATTGGTAAATCCAATCTTTACTAAGGACACTGAGATATGCAAATTCAATTAAATCCATCATCTAAAATCAACTAGGTTGGCACATTATAGCGAACAATGGATACATTTTCTAACAATTTGCTGTAGAAATTTTACGATTCATCAGATTATTGGCTTGATTTTCGTACAAGCCTCTACGTGTTTGGTAGGGATAGTGGTTACAGAGTTTTTAGTGGCTAATAATTATGGTAAGAGTGGTGTCATTTACCTATAATTTATGCTAGGTGGCCAATTCAAATCTGATGCTGAGTGGAATATGCATCTTCCCAAATGCAATATTGGTTGCTGGAGAGAGGAAAAGGAGCAATTTTTTTTCGCATTTGCCTCAACAGAGCTATTTCCCTACAATCTTGATCAGTAGTTTTTCAAATTGCCCACGCATTTCTATTTTCTTTGTCCCTGTTTTGTGTTTTCGGCGAAAATTCTGTGTATGTAGAAGATAGCAAGTTCCCGAAAATTTCTACGAACACTGGTTTTTGCTATGGCTTAGCTCAATAATAGCATTTTTTGGCGCTTGTCCTTGTGTTCCTTTTTTTGGTACATGATATCGTGGATTAGAATTGTAAGATGCTAAAGTATCAAGAGTGTAGTTCTGTATGTGTGATATCGGCGGCAAAAATCTGTATAGTTTTGTGACGACTTCTTCTGATAAACCATAATGTATAGCCCTTCCCTACGTGTTTTAGAGCTGTGTGCCGGTCTTGTAAATGTTTAAGGTGGTGGACACACAACTCTAGCAAGAATGTAGATGAAAATCTCGCTATTCAAGTAGATGAGCCATTCTTTTGGACGGATTCTCAAATTGTGCTCGACTGGATAAATTCAGAACCTCATAAATGGAAATCATTTATTTCTAATAGAATTTCACAAATTCATAGTAATACTAGAGCAGATGCTTGGCATCACGTCGAAAGCAAGGAAAATCCTGCTGATTGTGCCTCGAGAGGACTCATGCCTTCAAAACTTCTCAATCATTCACTGTGGTGGGAAGGTCCTTCCTGGCTGTTAGATTCACCAATAATTATCCCTCCTTCACGAGATCATTCAGCTTCGGAAAACGAAAATCTCTCTGAAGTTTCTGAGAAAACAGCAAGTTATTCCAATCAAGTAGAGGTCGGGCCGAACTTCATTAACAACTACTCCTCGTTGAGTAAACTTACTAGAGTAGTTGCGTATTGCATTCGATTTATTCATAATGCAAAATGTGACAAAGACAATAAGAAAATTGGATCACTTAAAACATCAGAATTGCATGATGCTACTGCACGCATTGTGAAGCTGGTCCAAGATTTAGAATTCAAACCCGAAATTCATAGTA
The DNA here is from genome assembly GCA_038373865.1 of Uloborus plumipes. Lineage (NCBI taxonomy): Eukaryota > Metazoa > Arthropoda > Arachnida > Araneae > Uloboridae > Uloborus > Uloborus plumipes. The sequence continues at coordinate 26,038 of JAXGGA010010976.1, forward strand.
TTCAAACGAAGGGTAGTTTGCCAGCTAAAAGTTCTTTAACATCATTGAATCCTTTTCTTGACGAAAACGGTATTTTACGAGTTGGCGGCAGACTTAAGCATTCTAATCTAACAAATGATCAAAAACATCCAATGCTAATTCCTAAAAATCATCATCTTTCGGATTTAATTATCGATTACTACCACAAACTCTCTCTTCACGGAGGAACCCAAATTGTTCTCTCACTCATCAGACAGCGGTTTTGGGTGATATCAGGGAGAGATAAAGTGCGAAGAAATCTTCAGCGCTGCCTGATATGCTTTAAAATGAAAAGGAAATTCATGAGTCAAATAATGGGAGATTTGCCTAAAGATCGCGTGCTTCCATCCAGACCGTTCCTCAAAACGGGTATAGATTTCGCAGGACCGATAATAACGAAGCCAAATCTGAAACGAACCAGGGTTACTACAAAGTCATACATTGCTATGTTTATTTGCTTCACAACAAAAGCAGTTCATCTTGAAATAGTTTCCGAATTAAGTACAGAATCATTTTTAGCATGCCTAAGAAGATTCATATCAAGAAGAGGGAAACCTGCTGACATATATAGTGACAATGGCACTAATTTTAAAGGTGCGAGAAATTATTTATACAATCAAGTGGAAATTCTCAAATCAGATTCCATTCAAAACTTCGCTTCAGAAATGCTTATTAACTGGCATTTCATTCCACCCAGTGCACCTCATTTTGGAGGCATATGGGAGTCCAACATCAAATCAATGAAGCAACATCTTTTCAAAACATGTAAATCAGCAGTGCTTAATTATGAAGAATTGTCAACTTTAATTACTCAAATTGAAGCCTGTATGAATTCAAGACCAATAACTCCTCTTAGTAGTGATCCAAACGACCTTAATCCCTTAACACCAGGTCACTTTCTAATTGGGACTTCACTTCTATCAATACCAGAGTCAAGTCTCACTGAAAATTCTTTATCATACACTTCGCGATTTAAATTGATTCAAGCTCTTCGTGAAGTATTCTGGAGCGATGGAGTGCCGAGTATCTCACACAGTTGCAGCAGAGAGGTAAATGGAAGTCATCTAAACCAAATATAGAGACTGGACAACTAGTATTGCTGAAAGACGAACTCAAAAATCCAATGAAGTGGAGTTTAGGCAGAATTGTAGAAACTTTTCCTGCTGATGATGGAACTGTGAGGGTTGTGGAGGTAAAAACTATCTCAGGAACGTTTAAAAGACCAATCATTAAGATTGCTCCCCTACCTATTTGAAGTACTTTTGGACATTCGTCCAATGGGGGGGAGTATGGTAGTTCTTGTCGAACGCGCCGCAGCTAAGCCTTTAATTTAATTATTATTGCGCTTTGCTTGCACGCGTTTGGCAACGATTAAAAAAAAAGGTTTTTGTTTTTTAGAATTCCATATTCTGAGTTTTAAGTTGTTCGTTTGCATCGTATCTCTTCATGTATTCTAATATTCTTTATAATTCATATCTCTTTAATATTCATCTTTTGTAAATAGTATTTAGTGTTGAGTTAAAATAAATATTTATCGCTTTTAATAAAGAAAATTCATCATTCATCGAACTCACATTATACAGAGTAAGCGGATTTACGAGTTTTCAAAAAGAAATACAAGGTAACCCGCCATGCTCAAACAACCTTTTTTAAGAAGAAATAAAATCAGCAATGAACATAAACTGGGGAGCTGGGAATAACTTTGAAAACTTTTTTTTTTCTCTTGATTGTGAACGATGTAATCTATATCTATAAAAATGAGTGTATGTATATATACAGGGTGTCCACTCCAATCGTGGACCAATAGCTAATTTCTAAACCGTTAGAGATAAGCATATAGTTTATTTAGGAAAAAATCTCCAAATTACGAAAGGAATTTTGGGTCCATTCAATGTTTTTCAAAAAATGAAATTTTGAAAGACTTACGAAATTTAAATTTTTATACAGCCCCCCAGTCCTATCAATCATATTTAGTAAAACATTCTTGACACTGAAACGTTTAAAACTAAAAAAAAATCACTCTTCTACGACAAAAATTGACCGAGTTATGACATTTTGAAAAATCAAGATTTTGAAGGATTTCGCATACGGTCCCTAAAGCGATCTCTCGATGACGTCATGAAACAATGCAAAATCTTGATTTTTCAAAACGTCATAACTCGGTCAATTTTTGTCGTAGAAGAGTGATTTTTTTTTAGTTTTAAACGTTACAGTGTCAAGAATGTTTTACTAAATATGATTGATAGGACTGGGGGGCTGTATAAAAATTTAAATTTCGTAACTCTTTCAAAATTTGATTTTTTGAAAAACATTGAATAGACCCAAATTCCTTTCGTAATTTGGAGATTTTTTCCTAAATAAACTATATGCTTATCTCTAACGGTTTAGAAAATAGCTATTGGTCCACGATTGGAGTGGGCACCCTGTATATACTTGTTCTCTATACAAATCCACAGTTTGCGTCAGATTTTCATCAAACTTGACACAGAGGTTCCTTGATGCCCTAGAATTCTCATAGGCGGGGTCTTGAAATTTTAAAAAATCTAAAAAGCTCAAATTTAAATTTTTTGTCAAAAAATGACCCTTTTATAGGAATCTAGCCTATTTATATTGTAATCGAGATAGGCCTTTTAGTATTCAAATTGATGAAATTTAAGATTTTTAAATATTAGTATTTTCCAACAATGATTACGATTAAAGTAATGAATTTTCAATTTAAGGCTCACCTATTTCCTTTTAGCATTGAAATAAGTAAAAAACAATCATAATTCATGTGGACTTTATAAAAAGAACCACGGATTTGAATTTCAAATTTGCAATGCGACAACAGTTGCGTCTGTAATGGAGATAGGCCTTCAGAACGAGAAACAGATTTATTTCAGACAGATTTATTAGATTGAGTTATAATAATTTTTACTTTGTAGGTGGGAACAGTTAATAGAGAAAAGTTAATATTTTGAATTTGGCGGGTGAATTTGATGCAATTTTTTCACTTCCATGTGCATATATTTCATGCCAGTGGACGCGGCAAAGCACAGACAACATTTCTCTTTAATTTTCACCTTTTGATAAGACTATTTTTCTGTAAACGTTTAACTTTCTGTAATATTTTAGTTTTTTTCAAAGTTTGTACCTAAGAGACTGATTGATGCAAATTATTTTATACCCATATGAATAGAACTCTTTCAAACTTATTTTCCCTGAATGCTATGTTGTATTAATAAGCACCCGGGCAACGCCGGGTATTAAGCTAGTTTTTGATAAAGATCATAATAAACTGCTACAGAACGCACTTTACAATGGTTATGTGCTGCAACCTGTTCATTACGAATTGAAACAGTACGAAGGTACTAATTGAACACTATTATTTGGTTGAAATGTTCATTTTGGGGTCCACCGGTCCAACGAGCTTCGACTTCCCCATCGTTTTTAAAAAAATTAGCATTTCTTTCTTACATTTGTAGTTTTATTCTTCATCCTCGGCAGCTTTAATGTCTTTGAACTGCTCATTCCGTTGAATAACCTCAATGTTTACTTCTTCCTTATTAGTGGGACACGAAATCATCGATCATCAGTCCTTCCCGAAGATTGCTATTATCCTGTCTTTGTACTTTACGTGCTCACGTTGCGTAACAATTCGCCTGCTTCGAATAAAAAATAGTAACCTGATTTCGTACACCCTTTATCTATCTTCATCATGGAATCCAGGGAAGATACTTGGAAAAAGCGAGTTTAGATGTCATAGGTCAGCACCATTCATAAATTCTATCGCTTGGGATGTGCGAAGAACTTCAATGAAAGATAAATTTGTATTCTTTTAGAATGGTTATCTGGTGTTGATTTAGTTTTCGAAGAGCTTATTGGTTTCTATTCATATTTGTGTGTCGATATCATCCAGTTTGGATAAAAGAAAGCCTCGAAATTCAATGAATAACCTTGGGTCAATCCATGTGAGATCATACAGACCATGTTGCTCACTATTTTTGATTTTTAAAACTTTTTGCCTGTTAATTAACTGTTATATTGGGAGCATGAAACAATGGTTTAAAAAATTTTAAACCTTCAGAATTTTTTTTGGCAAGCACTTTTCAGTAGCTTCGGAAGCGACTTTGCGAAGATGCTTATAACTTTTTTATTTATAAATATATCAAAATGATTTAAAAACCACTTGATTGAGCAAAAAGTGATCTAAATTTCTATACCAGTTATTTTTCTGATAATTAGTAACAAATTTGTGTAAAATTGGCTTAAAAATAAGATTTTTTGTGTGAAATTTTACATTTTTGGCATAAAAATATTAGTAGAAGGAATTAAGACTCACCCTTACTTTTTCCCCCCTTGAATAGATATCTCATAGGACTATTCCCAGAAGTAGTGTGGAACGTTTGAAGACAGTCCTTTTTTTATATAGGGGAGAGTGGTAATGAATGGGCCACTTTTTGGTTTTGAATTTTTGTAATTTTTTCGAACACTTTGTTTTAACTCTAAATTGGTGTTTTAGTTGCTTTACTTATCTGACTATCTAAAAAAGTCATAAAAGTTGGATTAGCACCTGTCTATAATGAATTATAATAGAAAATAAAAATTTTGAAATTTGGCCCATTCAACCCCACCTATGGGGTTGAATGGGCCATCGAAGGTAATGAATGGGCCACTAAATGAATTCAATGAAAACATGTGGATTTAATCTTTTATTTGCTGAAAATGACAAAATAAATGTGGCACTTGACATGATGATACATAATCATACTGATTTAAAATTATATAAACATCAAAACTGATGCAATTAAAATAAAACTGATGCATACCAATTATAGCAGAAAAATGACTAAATAATGAGATTGATAGAAATAAATAACATCAAATGTATATAAAAAAATAAAAGATAATACACACTATGATTTAACAAAATATATATATTTCAAAAATAATATTAAAAATCACTTTCAAAAACTTCATCTTCATTTTCAAACTTGTCAAAATTCAATTTTTTTTTTAATTTACTTGACATCGGGAATAAGAAATATCTAACTTAAGTTACCAAGAAAGAAAATGAAATTGTACTGTGAGGAATATAATACGAAGGAGAGAGGGGGGCTTTTTCAAGCCACGCACTGCGACCAGAGGTCTATTGTACTATAGGAATATAATATAGATCTGCAAACTATATTTAGAAGTTACTACAAACCTATTTTGACGACAGTAATCTTAATCTATCTATGACAGTCAGTTGTGTTTCATATTAATGCGAAAATCCAAAAAAAAGGAAGAAAAACAATATTTAGGTGGCCCATTCATTACCATGACATAGTGGCCCATTCAGCCCCACCTATACTTTTGGAATACTTTTAGGTTTTTTGAGTACATTGAATTTAGATAACATCAAAATACATCTTAAGATTAGTTTATATATATGGAAAGACTAGCTTATGCATATGTATGCAGTGAAATACTTCGTACATTTTAGCTAGGAAATGTTTTACTAAAAAAGGAAAAACTTACTTTTCAGTCAGATTCTTGACCATGCCACTCTAGTTTGAAAATGGCTCAGCGCAAACGAATGAAAATTGGATGAGTTTAGTAGAACAAACAGCTACATCTATTGGTGGCATCAAAAAAAAAAAAAAAAAAACATGCAAATACTTTTTTATATTTTGTTAGTGGCCCATTCATCACCATGGCCCATTCATTACCACTCTCCCCTAATTTGTCAAACTTGGCATTTTGGGGAAAAAATGCTAACTTTGAGATTTAATATCTGAAAAGGGACTGAATGAAAATCTACAAAAATTTAACTGGATAACCTTCTTATAGTAGTAAATATGTAGCAAAATTGTTATGAGTGATATCGTTCTAGTTTTAGAGATATAGAGCCGCGAAATTGACTGAAAAATCTCATTTATTTTGACGCCAAAAAATCATCACATAATGCAAAATTAATTATTCCCATAATATTAGATGAGTTTTTTGTAGTATAAACTAACCATTTTACCAAAACATATAATATTTAAATTTATTTTCCATTTACAGAAAGAAATAATTTAGATATTATGCTTTTATAAATACATTTTTTTCTACGTGTTAGACATAAAAACATGATTTTCCTAAAGCGGTCTTTATGCATCTAGTGAGCAAAGAACAATTATAGTTTTAATCTAACCTACAACTCTTCATTCATTTTTAAAAGTTTAAAACGTTAAAACCCCCCTACAGCACCAAAAAGTCGCTAAAAATCCGAAATTAAGCTCTAGATCCTGCCATTTTCCGTGAGACTGCGTCTGTATAACAGCAGAAAATGGCGGACGTATTTTTGCGGAAAAGGGTAGGATCTAGAGCAGTGTTTCCCAACCTTTTCAAGCTCAACACCCCTTTCAAGATGCTGACTGACACCTATTGCCCCCCCCCCCACCTTCTTTTTTCTTCCACGAAAAAACCATAATTTGGAGCAAGTGAACATCTATAATATTAAAAATATAAGTACCTAACTTTAATTTGAAGTAAAATGTACGCAATAAAGATACTATGACTAATCACTTATAAACTAAAAATATTATTGAATAAATAAAATACCTTTATTTTTTTTCTTTCACGAAGCGAACTGATATAATCATTTGAAGGGAAACATTTAAACTAAGATCATTGACGTACTTATCAAAAAACAGAAGTACATTTTTCAAGAAATTATTTTCTTTTGTTCGCTGGAATCTGGGTAATTAAAATCATTGAAACAAAAAATTGGAAGGAAAATAAATTGAAAATCTGAAAATTCATAAAATTGACAGTGAATGATAGAATATTCACTAAGGTTAATCCGAGGTGCAAAGAGGAAAAGCTTGAACTTCAATTTGTTTCTTTCTTAACGTGTAATTAATTGTCTGAACACTGAACAAGCGGTTTTGTACATATTTACAATTTCGGTTTTCGTTACCCTTTTTTTACTGCTATTTTCTCTTCTAAATACCCATCGCCCCTTAAGAATTTACCGCTCCTTTAGGTACTTATATTTAAAAAAAAAAAGATGTTCACTTGCTCCAAATTATGGTTTTTTCGAGGAAGAAAAAAGAAGGGGGGGGGGCGATAGGTGTCAGTCGACATCTTGAAGGGGGTGATGAGCTTGAAAAGGTTGGGAAACACTGATCTAGATCCTACAAATTTTCGCGAAAATACGTCCGCCATTTTCTGCTGTTACACAGGCGCAGTCTCACGGAAAATGGCAGGATCTAGAGCTTAAATTCGGATTTTTAGCGACTTTTTGGTGCTGTAGGGGGGTTTTAACGCTTTAAACTTTTAAAAATGAATGAAGAGTTGTAGGTTAGATTAAAACTATAATTGTTCTTTGCTCACTAGATGCATAAAGACCGCTTTAGGAAAATCATGTTTTTATGACTAACACGTATAGAAAAAAATGCATTTATAAAAGCATAATATCTAAATTATTTCTTTCTGTAAATGGAAAATAAATTAAAATATTATATGTTTTGGTAAAAGGGTTAGTTTATACCACAAAAAAACTCATCTAATATTACGAGAATAATTAATTTTGCATTATGGGATGATTTTTTGGCGTCAAAATAAATGAAATTTTTCAGTCAACTTCGCGGCTCCATATCTCTAAAACTAGAACGATATCACTCATAACAATTTTGCTACATATTTACTACTATAAGAAGGTTATCCAGTTAAATTTTTGTAGATTTTCATTCAGTCCCTTTTCAGATATTAAATCTCAAAGTTAGCATTTTTTCTCCAAAATGCCAAGTTTGACAAATTATATATAAAAAAAAGACTGTCTTCAAATATTTTACACTACTTCTGGGAATAGTCCTATGAGATATCTATTCAAGGGAAAAATAAGTAAGGGTGAGTCTTAATTCCTTCTACTAATATTTTTATGCCAAAAATGTAAAATTTCACACAAAAAATCTTATTTTTAAGCCAATTTTACACAAATTTGTTACTAATTATCAGAAAAATAACTGGTATAGAAATTTAGATCATTTTTTGCTCAATCAAGTGGTTTTTAAATCATTTTGATATATTTATAAATAAAAAAGTTATAAGCATCTTCACAAAGTACTCTTTTCACGAAAAGTCGCTTCCGCAGCTACTGAAAAGTGCTTGCCAAAAAAAAATTCAGAAGGTTTAAAATTTTTTAAACCATTGTTTCATGCTCCCAATATAACAGTTAATTAACAGGCAAAAAGTTTTAAAAATCAAAAATAGTGAGCAACAATGTTTAGTTTTCCTGTATGATTTCGCATGGATTGTTTTATTTGGATTTATTTTCTTGGCAAAATTAACAAAATGCGAGTAATTCGCATTTGTGTTAGAGGCAAGGTTAACTTTCCAAACGTATGCGCATTGTGTTTCGTACAAATGTGCTTTGTAATCGTTTGGAACTTCAATAAAAAAAGTAATTTAGTTACAAAGAATGGTAAAATATTACCAGCAATTTAAATGTGTTGGTTTAAAAAAACTTTAAAACAATTATTTCTACATAAAACAGCGTACAGACGGAAGAAGGTGAAGAAGTGAGGGAGACAAATCTTAGTAATAACTGTAACTTGTAGAACTGAAAGTCAAATTTAAAGCGATTTGTCCTAAATGGTTAAAGATTAAATCCATTGTTACAAAACGTGGTTGCTATGAAACAGTAATAATAATGATAATGAGAATTTTGAATGAAGACTTAACTAAATCAAACATGAAACTCATTAGCGGACCACGTACGTAGTACTTTTATCGCTAGCTACTTGTAATATCTTGAAATATAAATTAGTTGAAAAGACATCTACTTATATTAAAAACTAAGGATCTATGTCTGCTTCTTTCACTTGACTGAGCTAAACTTGCTGAAACTTTCCTCACCACTTTGAAGACGCGAAGCATCTCAACAATTCGAATGATTTTTGATGCACGAAAAAAGTGAAGGCGTGAAGCGCCTTTTAGCGAGCTGCCTTGGCGGCGACTAGTTTGTTGAAACTTTCTTTACTACTTTAAAGGTTCGAAGTGCCCGTGCAACGCCGGGCTACTCAGTTAGCTGCTTGCGGCATGAGCGGGTCACGTACGTATTATGTCTTGAAATCTTATGAAAATTAAATTGTATCAAATAATATAACATCAGAATGAGGTAAAAATTTTGGTGTGAAGGGACATTATGCATCAACATGCCGCAGGAAGCTAATCTAGCTGCCCTGGCAGCTAGTAAATAAATAAACTGTGTGCCCTCTCCAATGACCTATAGACAAAATAATTGCAATTTACACATAAATTTGCTTCGTCACTTAGTTATTTTGATCACGTTTTTAATAAGATATAGGTAGCCTTTCAAAAAGTAAAATTTGCTTAAATGTGCGAACAATTAATGAAATACCTTTCACACGTCTACAGATGTTTTCGATTTCGTTGAGATTTTCTAATCTACGTATCTCAGGCTCACAAATTGAAAATTTATGTTTTTAAAAATATTGCACTGAACTAAATTTGTTTAATTTTCGTTGTATTTATTTATACACGCATTCACTAGTCTACTTAATATATACACCACTAGAATTACCCGCCACGGCTTTGCCCGTAGTAAAATTTAAACGATTTTTGCTGCTGTTGAGAAACAAAAAGAACTGCTTTTTTTTTGTACTTTTTGATAAATTCTGGGACGATTTCGATAATTGGGATTCATACGATCTCTTTCCATTGGCGTCAAGTTAGAAACGCAATCGACATCACTTTAATAGCAAAAAACTCCTTTGCAGTGTTATATTTTTGTAAAAATACCATAAGGAATATGCAGAAAAACATTTCAATCATTTTTATTTTAAGCTTTTCCAACATCAGGATCCACCAACTAATGGATTTAAATTGTAATATCAATTATCACGAGATTATATTTTTTTCTTAAAATTTGACTATTAAGACTGTTGCCATTCATAAGTAATGTTGCATATAGTGCAAAAAAATGGAGTAATATGCTGTGAATTATGTAGTTGTAATTAAATTTTAAAAAATCTAGGGCGAATTAAAAAAATTCAAGTTCAAGATGCAAACGACCAGTATGCGGAATAATTTTGTACCAATTTTCATAGTCGTACGTTGCGTAAATTTTTCAGGAGAGCGTTTGATCCGCACCCATGACGTCATCAAACTTTGATTTTATATATATAGATAAGCAACATTAGTTACATAACTTTCTGTCTAAGTTTCTAACGGTCAGAGCCAGCGCACAAGACGCTGCTTTCTCTCGAACCTCTGCGGTGTCTCCTTTAAAACATCCCTCTGCTCCTCCGCATCCGAATACCAGGCTTAAACCATCCCGGGAGACCAGAAGTCATTGGTAGTGAAATCTGACTTTTCGGGTTTCTAGACACTACAGTGACTTTTGGTTAGGTGCCCTTCTAAAATTATATATCCCCTGCACGGCGGGCTTTTCGTTCTAGCGTCAACGCTGTTAAACCCGTTATGCTATATGCTGTGCTGAACTGAGAAAAGAAACTTATAACTTTTTCGATTTTTTTTTTTTTCATAAAACTTGCTGGTTAAGGTTTTACGAGGGTAACAATGTATTGGTAATAAATTTAAATTTATCTTTTATGCATCTATACGACTATCATTTGTATATGGTGTGAACTTTTGTTAAATTTAAGTTCTTAGGGAAATTTTTTTTCGTAATTTCGGCATGGCACATTGGCAAGATACTTAAATGTAAAGTGTACATAAATATCGATGGGATAAAATCTTCAATAAAAAATAAACGTGCACTTATGTAATCGTTATCTGATTAGCGACTTTTGAGTTACGCGTTCAATAAGATAAAATTGATTGACGTGTTCTGTTTGTATGTCTTCAATAAAGAGTTTTTAGAGAAACAATTTACAATTTTTTTTTGAATTACTTATTATTGGTGTTTTATAAACTGATTGCCATAGAAAGAAAATGCTTAGCTGCACTCAGTTCAGTGATATATATGTATGTCTACTCTATTAAAATACGACGGTATCTATGTCTGATTAAAGATCTCGTCTGATTGGGCTCTTGGTTGTCAGTGATGACAAAATTTTGACAAGGTAAGCAATTTCTCAAATTTGACCCCCGCCCCCACTCCCTTCAAGAAACTTCAAATTTTTTGTCAACTTGGCGATATTTTAAACTTCATGTGAGCCTGTGGACTCCATAAAAGATATGACGTCATCAATATGTGAGTTGCCGTATGCGATCTACCTGTCGCAGGTAGCTCTGCCGAAGGCGGCTCGTTGAAAAGTAATTTTACATACGTTTCATTAAAGTTTAGTATTTGAAAAATAATTTGTAAAGACAATAATTATAAACGGTTTAAAACAAGAGTTTAATTATTTTTCCTACGAACATGCACCTTGTACATAAATCTTAACATTAAGCTTGAGCTGCAATTTTCTATCTGAAGTCTTTCGTGGGGGTAAGATTGACTCGTTTTAAATTTGGTTGAGAAATTAGGTAAACACGAAAATGAGAAAAAGCTTTCAATCTTCTCTTTTTTACATTTGTGTAGAAATGGTTTGTTCTTGAATATGATGTTGTTTTAACCCTACCCTGAACAGTCTTTCACTGATTTCCGTATTTCCTAATCCTGTAAAGTCGATGTCATGAAACCCCTGAGAAGCACTATTTTATACTTGATAAAATACTTACATAAATCTCCGGAAATGTACTTTCTCCATCTCCGAATCCAGCACAAGATAAACTTTCCAGCCGTGTTTATGGATTTAAAGAAGAGGGAGGTTATAAAATAAATAAAATGAAAACACAATGTCTGTTAAACAAGACTATGTCGATTAGCTTTATTCATCGATGCGACGGAGCATGATCGTTGAGAGGGAGCAACAGGGAGGAAAAAAGAGAAGGAGAGACATTGACGTTTTCAGGTCTCTGATCGTTTAATCCGAGCTAGCGGTGTTCATGCCTTTTTACAGGAGTAATATATCTCGCATCCTTGAGACCTCGAACGTCCTTAACAGATTTTTGACCTTGGAGCTTTTTGTTACTTCATTTCTTGTGATTGTTTCGTGCGGTGCTTTTTGTATGCTAATTCTTAATCTCTTTTTTGAACTTGCGGGGAATACTTTCGGAACATGTGCTGAACTGTTGTTAATTTATGAATAAGATCGGCTGTCTTATATTTTCTGAACAGAGATTGAGTTGCAGACCATTGATAAAAAAACTTAATCAACATGTCCTATTGTTATTTGATAAATAACGCTGTTTGTTTCTTTTCTCCATGATATCGAATCTTTTTTTACATATTAGTAATATTATGAGCATATTATCTTGGGGGTCAGTCTTCGAAATTTTGACGAGTTTGTTTCGTGTTTTTTTTTTATTGGATTTTTTTTTTTTTTTTTTTTTGCGCTAATGATTAATTCTAAACACAACCCCTTTTAGAATTAGCATTGAACTAATTTTTTGTCATTTATTTGTTGACCCGAAATTCTAGTTAATTCTAACCAATTTTATTTCCGAAAATTTTAATGAATAAGATTACATGAAAAGATTGAAATCGCCTTTTTTTTTTCAATATGCAGACGTTTGTACACATTGATGACACCCTTGCACAAATTCAACTGTAATATTTACATTTAGTGTAAAAAAAGAATACACACACATTTTTTATATTTATACATAACACGTATATTAAAAACATTATTTCTTCGTTCTCGCCCCATTGCTTAAAAAACTAGGAAATCGAGAGACAAGAGATTCAGTTCTACAAAATTACACATTTTAGCAGTCATACTCGGTAATCTTAATACATAAACATTACGTGTCCCTGTGTTTGTGGCAAATGGACTCCTTAGCTACTGAACCGATTTTAACCAAATTTTGCACGCAGTTTCAGTTTGGTCCAACTTAAATGATAGGATAGTTTTTATCTCAATTTAGGACCGCAATATATTTTTTATTGCAAATTATCTATTTAGCTACCAGCTTTTCTGTATTTTTGGCTAATCCTTTTTACTAAGCCTTTTTTGACACCTCCATGGCTGAGCGACATAAAGCACACGTTCCGGCAGCTTCCGGAGCGCAGTAAACAGGTTGTAAGTTAGCGATGCGTTGAGTGTTATGTGGCTTTTTTGTGAAGTAAATTAAAAACAAACGCGTTACTTCCCTCGAAATTTATATGTGATAAGCTGTCAGAAACGATTGTCACTTAAGAGTTTTTACGCCTCTGAGGCTGAGAGGTGGAAAGCGCTTGGTGGGATAGCTCCTGGACTGCATTTAAGTGGCTGTTCTTCTTACTACTATTATATATACAAAAGTTTGTTTGGATGGATTTATGGATAGAGCAGTCAGTTGATAAGCAGTCCGAAAAAATTATCTTTTTAACTAAGCCTTTTTTGAGCCTCTGTCGCCGGGCGACATAAAGCACATGTTCTGACAGCTTCTGGATCGCAGTAAAATAGGTTGTAAATACGGAAACAATAATGGATGATTAAGGGGTTACAGTACCTTTCTAACAAATTTCTTTAATTTAAGTGAAAAAGTTAATTCTTTGAAATATTTGTTTCTGCACTTGTTTAAAAATCAATAATTTTTTTTCAAACATCAAAAATTTTGAAAACTTTTTTTGAAAATTTGAAAAATGTAAGAAAATTTCAGTTTTTTTAAAAACCTAAGGCTTTTTTGTTTCTGCACTAATTTCAAAATTTCTTTTTGCGAAATGATCACAAGGGAAACCTCAACAAATCTGTGCATTCATTTTCTTATATTTTGATTAGAAAATATTTTGTGACCTTTTATGTAAAAAAATCTTAGAAAATTTTGTTCTTCGAGGTTTAACAAATTCTAAAAATTTTTGTAATTTATAAAACGCTTATTCAATGCACAGTTTTGTTAAATATATTATCTTGAGTGCAAAAAATATTGCTTTAAAGTTATATCTTTAATAGAAAAAATTCCTTAGCATTTCTAGTAACATAGAAACACTAAAAACTGATCACCGAGAAAAAGCACTTTAAAGTTTGGCTTTTCCATTAGAACACATAGCATGTATGCCCTAAAGTCACTCATAACTTTTTAAATAATTTAGCTAGAACAATGCTGTTTTTTCTGAGTGTTTTAAATAACTTTTACTTTTGAAATAAGCAATAAAATTTTTTTTGGTCTTTTGGTCATTTTTGAGGTACTGTAACCCCTTAATGTAGGTACTTAATTTTTTTTTTGTATTTTCTAATAAAAAAAACTTAATAAATTCAAAAATTTGCTTATTTATTGCCTTTAAGCCGGAACAGAGTTCGCCGGGTCAGCTAGTATCTTAATAAACCTTAAGCAAGTTGGCTAAATATTCCTGATCTGAGTAACCGGAGCGATGTAAATCATGAAAAGTTAGCGATTACAATGTGTACAGAATTTATACGGGATTACATAATATATTGCTCTCTCAATCTATTCACAAAATAATAAGCAGTAAGTTGAGTAGTATAAGTGCAGCTCATAAAATGAATGCGAAAGATTTCGGTAATGAGCTATAAGTTACTGCCTCAAGCCAGGGCTGATGCAGAAGTCCTTTTCATGAGAGAGCATCAGCCTCCAACTCGCGGCTATAAACTATTCCAGATTGATGAATCCAAAGCAACGAGAAAATTGCAGTCTTTGGATGTCCTTCCCGAGCTGTCAGTATTTTGCGTGCAGTCTCCAAAATAGTTTGAATTTCCAATATTAGTCTCAATTCGCTTAAAATGCTTTATCACACTGGCCGTACCTGTGCCAGCGAAGTGAAAATTTTTGCTGAAAAGTTTCTAAACTGAGTAATAGGGCACCCTAAAAATCCTGAAACAATTTATGCTGTGTGAGAGGGGGGGGGATGGGATGAGAAAAGCAAATTAGTTTCGTCTGGAATAGCTTGAGAGCCACCCTTGTGTGTGGTTGCTGGAAATCGGCCAGTTTCTGGAGTCTGGTAGTAAAACGTTTGTGTAGATGGGAGTAGACGGTTCATGGCCCGGTTTGCATAAACATCGGAGAGTCGGTGTAGTAGGAAAGAGTGGAAAGAAGAAATTACTTCTTGTTTAGTCTCTTGTAAAACTTTGAAAGGTTGCTTTTTTTTTTTAAATGCTGGGTGCTATGTGTCATCGCTCGTTTATTCCGAGCGCAGTGGTTTTTACAGTTTTATTTTAAGACCTAGGGAAACCCTTTCTTTTACATTGTATATCAGTGTTCAGCGTGTTTTTCAAGCCTTCGCTTGCGTCGTTTTGAGAAATTGAACTCTCTCCTTCTCCATGTCAGGCATTAATTATTTTGTCTTGCTAATCACTGGAGTATGGAATTTTAACAAAATTAACTAACTGTTGCCAGATATTTCTTCGTGACACATTTTACCTGAACGCAATGTTCTGTTATTTAAAACTATGACTGTGTCTATAACTGTTTTTCGAAAAAGTTTCGGGAAAAGCTCTAAACTCCCTTTTCTTGACGCAACCGGAGTAATCTTTAATTACGTTTTTAGCTTAATGGTACCAAAAATAGTCTGAAACAGCGTTTTTAGATCTGTAATTTTTAAAAAGTTCCGGAGGAGAGTCCCCAAACCCCCCCCAACATTACTAAAGATGATACTATAGATTACTATGCGTTTTCGGAATTTTAATTTCAAAATATGACTGCGAGAGGGGTCACTTCTTCTCTCCGTGATATCTAGTAGTGACTCACTACTAGATTGAATAATTAAAAATAAAAGCTGAAATCATTCTCTCTCTGTATTTATAGGGGAAACAGGTTCTTGTACTTTTGATTGCTGCCGTAAATGTAAGTAGTTTGTTTTCATGTTTGTTGCAACTTTATCTCAAAGCAAATTTATTTCTTGATTTCTTTCTTTCTTCCTTTTTAGCCTACTTTCCCGTTAAAAATAAAAGAAAGACGAAAAAAGTATTAAAATTGGCTTAATGCATCTAAAAAATATCGCCAAGTCCAAAAAATATCGCCAAGTTAAAAAAAATATCGCCAAGTTAAAAAAATAAAAAGGTAAAATGAATATCGAAAAATTAAAAATTTGAAAGTAGGGTATTGAGATGGGGAATTTGTGTGTCGGTCTGTCGGTCGGTCTGTCTGTCTGTCCCCCCCCCTAATAACTTTTGAATGAATATTCCGATTTGGACAAACTTTTTTTTGTTGGAAAGATCTCGGCGAGTACAGCTCATTCCCATATTTGATTTTTCGATTTGAACAATTTTTGGTTCAACTTTGAGCCGTTCAAACAACCTGTCCCGCGATGCTAACTTTTTAGTTAACAGTCCGATTTGAACAAACTTTTTTTTGTTCGAAAGATCTTTTCAAGGATACTTCATTCCTGTATCTACATTTTCGATTTGAACAATTTTTCGTTCAACATTGAACCGTTCAAGCAACCTTTCCCCCCTAATAACTTTTGAATGAACATTCCGATTTGAACAAACTTTTTTTTGTTGGATAGATCTCGGCGATTACTACTCATTCCCATATTTGATTTTTCGATTTGAACAATTTTGGTTCAACATTGAACCGTTCAAGCAACCTTTCCCCCCCCTAATAACTTTTGAATGAACATTCCGATTTGAACAAAGTTTTTTTTTTGTTGGAAAGATTTCGGCGAGTACAACTCATTCCCATATTTGATTTTTCGATTTGAACAATTTTTGGTTCAACTTTGAACCGTTCAAACAACCTGTCCCGCGATGCTAACTTTTGAGTGAACAGTCCGATTTCAACAAACTTTTTTTTGATCGAAAGATCTTATCAAAGATACTTCATTCCCGTATTTACATTTCCGATTTGAACAATTTTTCGTTCAACATTGAACCGCTCAAGCAAGCTGTCACCCCTAATAATTTTTGAGTGAACAGTCCGATTTAAATAAACTTTTTTTGTTCGAAGGATCTCAGCAAGGATACTTCATTACAGTATTTGAATTTTCAATTTGAACATTTTTTCGTTCAACATTGAACCGTTCAAGCAACCTTTCCCCACCTAATAACTTCTGAGTGAACCACCCGAATGGAATAAGCTTTTTTTTGTTTGAAAGATCTCGGAGAGGTTCATTCCCTTATTTCGCTTTTTGGTTTGAACCATTTTTCGTTCAATATTGAACCGTTCAGAAAAAAATTTAACATTAGCGCCTACGGGGAATTTAAGTTGAATGTTGATCCTGGAACTTAAAGTCAGATTTCCTTCAAACTAACTTTGTAAAAAAATGGTTTTGATAAATAATGTTTGTAAAGTACTTTTCTGAATAATCTTCTGTGAGGACTCTGATTCCGACTCCGACTCCACAAACATGGCGGAAATGCAGGCTCAGAAAAAAAATGACTGACTGTGCAGACGATTTTTTTGTTTATTTATTCATTTGTGTTATTTTATTTATTACTATTATTTTTTTTGGCAGACGATTTTTTTTTGTAACAAAAGTGTTTCATTCACGAGGGCATTTTATTCTTTATTTATATTTAACAACTGGCAACGGTTTAAAAGTGAAAATCGAGACATTTTATCGACGGACGAGTTTTTTTTCCTTTCTTTGATAAAATGTGTTTTGATGTACTTTGTACTTTTAATTTTTTTTTTTTTTTTTGAAAACGATTGAGGAATTTTTCTACGGAAGAACTGTAACAGTTACATTCTTTAAAAAGTGCGACAAAACTTCATTTATTCATTTATTTACTTTTTATGTCTCTATTTCATCTGATGAGAGGGGTATATTTTGCTTTTAGAAATCAGCTTTAAGTGCTAAAAAGGTATGTTTGACATAATGTTTAGTCTCAGATGATCAAGAGAATAATGATCAGATGCTAGAATGCCGATGTCGATGTACGGGAAAGTAGGCTCGTTTACTTCTTGACAGAACTTCTTGTTTTTCTTTTTCTTTCTTTTTTTTAGAGACTAATTCATTTACAGAATGGCAATAATGCGAATTCAGCTGGAAATTTGTGACTCCAAAAACTGATTATGTGGTTTGGTGAAAAAGAAGTTGCTATCATGTGTTTTGGACAAGTTTAATAGAAAAATACGTTATTGAGTTAGATAGATCCCATTTTAATTCAAACAAATTACTGTATTTTAAATTTCCACAAAATAAGTGTAGAGTTTCCTAAGATTTTTTTCTACCATTAAAATTCTTTTAAATTTATTCAAGCTCAGTGATGCTGTTAACATATTATATTGGCTTGTGACAAAAGTGTTTGGAAGTTAATGGGATTATTTTGACGTCAATGGATGCCAGTAATTTGTAAGGACCGCTTTTGGATCGAGATTGTTCTGATTTTACATGTGCAAATTTTATAACCAAAGTATTGGGAACTTTCTGAAAATCGATATATTAAATTCAAATTCTAGTTTACAAATCTGTACCTCAGAACCAGAAGGACGTAAGTCCAAAAATGGCGATTTTCACTTTATTAGTGCATTGTATGCAGAATCTTATT
>JAXGGA010010977.1:0-44466 GCA_038373865.1 Uloborus plumipes
GAAATGAATAAATAGATAAATAATAATGACTAAAGTACTTCCCGAGGTTATGTTTTCGCTATTACGACATGCTCGCCAAATTCGCGAAAATGAAAGCTTCGTGCAAATAAATGCTTTTAGTCTTTATTGAAAGTTAAAAAGATGTAATTAGCAGGGACCTTTTTACCTCACAAGCCGATTAGGACTGGGGTCCAATCTTCCTAAGGAACCCCGAATATTTTACAAAACTATTCAAAGAATCAATATATTTAAAATAATAATAATCATAATAAATTATTTATTAATAGTAGGAAACCTCTTTCGAAACTTTACTAGTATTTGTCTTATTTAGTTGGTTTATACGAGAAGAATGGTTTATGGTGGAAAGGATTTTTGAGTTGTTGTTCTTAGAGTTTTTCTGGTATTTGGGGAAGGGGGGGGGGGTACTCACCTAACTAAAATCTCTACCTTTTAAAATCTGCCATCTCAAAAAATATTCTAATAATTAATTGTAATAATTACAGCGAAAGTAGTGGTGCCCATAGCTATGGAGAATTAGGAGGTATATACTACACCATTTGAATTTTTAGGAAGGATATTTAAAATAATTTTGTTGCATTATTGGTGGATCATGTATTTGGGGGTTTTTCATAAAATTTCCTAGGGGCTTGTGCATCGCTGCACTCTTTGGCAGAGTAGCACCCCTAATCAGCAATAGAGAACACTCGGCCAACTTGAAAATCAGAAGTAGAGGACTGCCGTTGACTCTTTTGTTAGTTAAATGTTCCAGTAATTTATTCTAAAAATAATAGCTAATGCAGGAGGGCTGGGGAGGGTGGGTGGCATGGTGCAGACTACATCACGAAAATTTTAGAAAAGGTATTTTAAAAAGGTCTTACTCTCATTACTGCGCTTTTATTCCGGGTTTGGAGAGGGGTTAGCAAAAGTACTGGGGGGGGGGGTGCCACCACTTTTAGAGGGATGGGCCATCCCTTGCTTAAATTTCTGCTTTCTAAGATCTGCAATAGAGAACATCCATCGATCAGTCACTCATTGCATACTCAGGCAGACATTCCAGTAACTTGTTTTAATAATAGTAAGCAATGATGCCAACGGGGGGGGGGGCATCAACTAAATTGCAGGTGGAGAGGGGCACCATTGCTCTTGGTGACTAGGCACCCTCGCTAAATTTTCCACATTCTATGATGCGCCATTGGCTTTATCAATCAATAAATAAATATTCCAGCATTATATTCTACTAATTTAGCTTATCATAAAAGTATAAGTAGGATATGAAATAATTAAATACAACAGCGTCAAGCAGAAGCAACCAAAAACAATCGAAACCTGATGTCCAGTACGGCGAAAGTAAACAAACCCTTTTCGACCCCGCTTTGATTCCAGTCGAGGGTAGGAGGAGAAAAGTTCCGCTTTAACTCCACAAAAAACCGGAATGCGGTTCGAAGTGGGTTTTTTCCAGGGTAGAAACGCGCCATGTGAACGGGGCAATTAAATGAGTACATTGATTTTTTGAGTGACATTTTCTTCGCGATTACAATACTTCCGCCACAAAACACTTAGCAAAATAAATAAATAAATGTACAAGGGCATTACTTATTCTTCTACAAAGCTATTGTTCACTTTTTTTTTTTTAATTCAAATAAAAAAAAGTGAAAATAAGTAAAGAAAATAGAAAAACGAAAAACCCCGATCACGTTAAGAGAATATAGAGCAAGAATTTTCCTTTCTGAAAAGAGTTCAGCACTGCCTAACGCACCCATATAAGGAATCGCAAAATTATGCACAGATCCACAGGAAAATAAATTTCTGCTAAAATGTTTCATTCCCTTACTTAAACTGCCACTTTGAAGCAGACCAAATCTGAGAAATTAATGTCTCCTGTCATTTACTAAATGTCTTTTTGATTTATTTGGCGAACTGTTTTAAACTTTAACGGGGCTTTTAGTAGAATTTAAAAGGTTGTTCAACACATTTGAATGAAAGAATAAAGTAATTTTACTTCACAGGGATGGAGTGAATTTAAATTCATTTAGTTGACTTCCTTTACATTTATTGCACGGGCATCGCCGTGAGAGTACTGCAAGTTGAATACAAAATTCAACACTCAAAAAAAACCTTCTCTTTTTCATCTATCCAACAACACGCTTATAAATCTTCAATCCCATTTTCCTCAAGCCATAAATATGTTACTTGAAATAACCCAAAAGAAGAGCACCAGGTGATAAAAAGCAGCAACCACTTAGTTTCCTAAACGCTCTACCTGGACAGCTCGAACGCTGCAGATTACCATAGCTGAAACAAAGAAGGAAAACTTAATTTCGGCTGCAAGTATTTAACAAAGACATTTACAGCAGCTATCACACATATTACGGGCATCTGCGCGGCGAAAACCAGTGAGAGCGCTCGCAGCTGGGGCAGCACTTAAGGT
The DNA here is from genome assembly GCA_038373865.1 of Uloborus plumipes. NCBI lineage: Eukaryota > Metazoa > Arthropoda > Arachnida > Araneae > Uloboridae > Uloborus > Uloborus plumipes. The sequence goes on from JAXGGA010010977.1 coordinate 2,429, forward strand.
CTTTCATTAAGACCTGCTGCTTTGTGATGGCTTCGCTTTTGAGAGAGCTATCCATTCTTTGGAAGGAATTTCGTAGGAAGTAACAGTCACCGATGACTTGAACCTTAAAAAACAATTTCTCAAAGCAGATGAAACACTTCGAAGAAATGATTTCTCGGGAGTTTTTACTCCGAAATTCATGGAACGCATTTATTTACTATTTATTTTTTTTAATACGCTTTTATGAGGTTCACATGCGGGTTCGTTTGTAAGTATGTAACTCTGAATAAAAGATAAAATGCACGTTCTTTACAAACATAAAAATAATGTTTTTAATACTATTCTTAATACTAAAGGCTAAACTATGTACATGTTGATGTATTATAAGCGTTTCAGTGGTTTGTATGTAATTCTGAATAAAAGATAAAATTTAAGTTCTTTGCAAACATAAAAGTAATATATTTAATACTAGTATTAACACTAAAGGCAAAACTATATTACATGTTCTTAAAAGCGTATTTTTTAGTTTTTTAAACTATAATTTAAGTTGGAGCAAATGCACCCACAGCTCGATCATAGCATACTAAGACTGCAGTTTCGCCCTTATTATGGGCTCCTCAGTTAGGAATAGCCAATGATCGAGCCGGAGGCAAAAATCCTCTTATTGTAGCTAAGATAGCCAACAAACTGGTAGATAAAGTGAATTTATCTTACCAGCGAGCGTCCGCAAACTATGGTGCGGCTCAACTCGAAAGTTGAAGGCTAAAGCTGGGTAATGTGCAATGTCTTTATCTACCAGTTTGTTGGATATCTTAGCTACAATAAGAGGATTTTTGCCTCCGGCTCGATCATTGGCTATTCCTAACTGAGAGCCCATAATAAGGGCGAAACTGCAGTCTTAGGATGCTATGATCGAGCTGTGGGTGCATTTGCTCCAGTTCTGCCTCAGCCCTGGCTTACGGGCGGTAACTCATTGCATATAATTTAAGTTACTTATATTGCAGGTTCGTGGAAAGGTAGGAGTGTTTATAGATGGGGGGGGGAAACCATCTATTAAAGCTTTTATATTGATTTTTGTTTTTATTAAACTTGATATTGTATTATACTTTGATGCTTTAAAATTGGCGTATCAAGTTTAGAAATTTTGCTTCGTCGCCATTGTTTACTTTGTCTATTATTGTTTACTTTGTTGCTTTGAAATAGGCGTATCAAGTTTAGAAATTTTGCTTCGTCGCCATTGTTTACTTTGTCTATTATTGTTTACTTTGTTGCTTTGAAATAGGCGTATCAAGTTTAGAAATTTTGCTTCGTCGCCATTGTTTACTTTGTCTATTATTGTTTACTTTGTTGCTTTGAAATAGGCGTATCTAGTTTAGAAATTTTGCTTCGTCGCCATGGAAACTGTATGAAAGGAAACAGCTCCACTTTTTTTTATACACTGCTGTAGAGGCAATTCATTTAATACGGATGGAGTACGTTTACGGAATTACGTTTTCGCTTTTATTTATTTTATCTTCATACCTCAGTTATTTCTAAACGTTTCTAACAAATCCAGGCATACATAAATAAAGCGCAACTTTTTTTTTAGGAAAAGTGGTGCTTTATTAACGTTGATTTCGCAACTGAATGATAGTTTACGCACAAAGCAATTTTAATAGCTTCATTGAATGTTAAAAATTTCAATTTTTTTTATTTTACAGATTTTACGTTCTCGTATTTCATGCATCATTGACTGTTTTTAAACTTTATATACAAGAGGTCTGTTATAAAAACAGTGACACTGTAAAAAGGGTATAAGTCAAATTATTTTTTTGTATTTCAATACGTTTAAGTACAAAATGTACTGTTGTAGCTTAATTTAAACGTAATTAAAGTTGTGCTTATATTTTTCACTAAGGCCGTTTAATACTACTTTTACTTTTTGAGAGATTCCTCTTTAATACGAGACTTTGTTCTTCTTAAGAAAAAGTTCAAGATAGCTTGTTCCGAATTTAAAAAGATCCAAAAAGTACCAAAAAAAGACTTCCAAGTGATATGGCTGATTCTACGGTCAATGCGTTTTTTGTGTCCCCAAAGAAAAAATAATCTGTTTAATTTCACACTCATTATATCACTAGTAGCGGCTATATTTATGATTGTAATTGTAAGGGCCAGATGAAATTCCAATTTTTGGGGGGTTTATCGATGCCAGGGGAAAATGCGTTGCCAGGGGAGTGACACTACTGGCAGAATTCTGGTTTGATTTACTATTATTTCAATTATTTTTCGGTGTAAAAGCAGAGTATGGACTCATTTCTATAAGACCTGTATTCAAAAAAACTTTCGCGTTGTAATAAAATAAAAAAATCAATCTTGAAAACACGACATGTTGCATACAAGTCGCACCGCAGATCCCAAATAAAAATACTTCCCGCATTATTTACGTTCCTTCAAATTGCATTCACAAGGGCAATTAAGATTCAAAATGAAAAAAAATGCTTATAACACAGTTTTAATGTATATTTACCCTTTTTTGGAACAAAACTGTCAGGGGAGTGACGCCAGAGAAGTGGCAGAATCACATTACCTATAAAAACAACATCACGTGTTCTTCTTACCAGAACTTCACGTAAACCGTGATGTCTTCACACAATAAGCATAACATTATACATACGCACATTTATGTAACGATGAAATATAAAAAAAAATATACTTACCAGGGGAAATAATACAGCGACTGGCGCAGTACGCTTTTAGGCACTTTCAACGAGAACCGATGCAATAATATTCGATTTTCTGAAAAACCTCCTATCTTGCTTTTAACTTTACTCTGCATTACACTGGTTATTCGCAATCAACTTTATCCTTATGCAATTTTTATGCTAAATTTCAGTCTTTGAAGTTCGCCAGGGAATGTGACACTGTTGATATGGCCCGTCAAAAAGTATTTTTTTGAAATAATAATAAACATTTTTTCAATGTTTACTTATGAAATATGTTTCTATGTTGATGTAAGTGTATGATTATGGCAAAAAACATTATCATAAGTTAGCAAAAATTGAACGTCACACATGTTTGTATAAAAACTAGTATTTGGACAGGCCAGGGAAGTATACATTTATGACTATTTTCAGATATAAATGCTAAAATGAAATAATTGTAGTGAATTAATTGAGTGGTCCATATAAAAGATAATGGTCTGTAATGCTTAAGCATACAAACACAATAATAAAATCAGTTTACATGAAGTTTTTCCATTGGCCGTCTGAATTCAAATTGCGTAGAATCACCCATATAAAAATCCAAGAAGAGCCAAAAAATAAAAATAAAATAAAACTGAGCGTCAAGTGCGCATATAATTTTCAAGGAAAATTATGGGGGAGATTGGGCAAGTTTGACCCCTTTTTTATTAATATAGTTCTCCACCTTTTTCTAGTTTTTAGAATTTTTTTTAAATTGGCCCGTCGTAATTAAGTTTTGACCGTCAGAGATAAACAAGAAACTATTACGAAGTTATTACAAGGGAATGTCAAAAAGTACGCTTCAGAGACATACCACAAATCGAGGCCTCGAAAATGCGGCATTTTAAAGTAAGGAATTTTTTTTAAAGTAAACATCACGGTTAGAAATGCATATGAGAAAAACTAAAACGGAGAACTAAAGTCATTTTTGAATAGTTAAGAATTTATAAGAATTGTTAATATCAACTAAGACTCTTTACTTCACAATAAGACATTTTTTTAAAAAATCGATTTACTGAAATTTTGAATTTGTGTGATACTTTATATGTCATTCTGGTAATTACTATCTTAAAATATTTAATACAAAATAAATATAAAAGCAAACTTAACTGGTGAGAAAGCGATTTAAATTCATATATATTCAATTCTTTTCGAAAGGACGGTAACACGGAAGTAAACACCAAAAAGGAAAGATAATCCTTATACCCTATATTATTAATAAAAGTTGCTAGTCGTAGAAGCAGAATAAAGAGGGACCATTGATGCTGAAATCAATTGCAGGTACACTGTTAAAACTACGGGTGACTCAGGGGTGCAAATAAGAAAGCTGGGGTGAAAACAAGGTGCCATAGGGTGCCATAGCGAATTTGAAATGCTCTTTTCGTACCAAAAGGCCTCTCAGAAGGTGCCCACTGCTTATTCTCGAGCGCCTTTGGCACCCTTTAGGCGAGCGCATGCTCAGTGAGACATCTGAAAGGCACCCCTGGTAGCCCGCGGCTGCGCATTGCGACTCCAAGGTCTCATCACCATCATCAACCATTTGAAAGTCAGACATCTTGTTTATGTCGACACGACAGAATTTTTGGTACAGTGTTTTCAGTCTTGGATTTCACCTTGAGTTTATTACAAAAATTGATTAATTCTTCATTTTAATCTTCGATTTCTCACGTAAGTATATGCATTTAATCATAGTTCTAAGAGTTTCCAACATATAACAATCTTTTTAAATTGTTCCAACGGATATTTATCTCTTTTAGCGATTCTCTTTTGCGTCGTAGACACAACCAACAAGCAGAACGCGAAGGAAAGGGGAAAAAAAAATCTGCCTGACTCTTTCTTTCTTATTTGTTTTTATCATGCGTCTGTGTGCCACGATAAAAACAAGAAAGAAAGAGTCAATATCTTTCGTTGGCGTTATTGATAACGAATGCTAAGTTCGTTATAACCAGAGCTTACTTTTTTTTTTCTTCCCTCGGTTGAAATGAATAGATCCTTAAAATGTATTTCGATTTTTAATCCGTCGAGAAACTGGACGTTTAACAAAAACTGCTTTTCAAATACCCCTATCTCTTAGTCCTTTAGTTTAGATATTTAAATGTCGAACTTTACATACGTATTTAATATGTTACTCTTGATGAAAATTTTAGAAGTTAATGAAACGATTCAATTTTTTATTGATCGAATAATACAACTGAATATTTTTGATTGTTTTTGAAAGGGATCCATAAAATACCCTCCCTCTTCATTTTCGGTACAGATGATGCAGTTGTAAATATCAATAGCATTTTAAAACTACTGAGTTGAATCCAAGTCATGAATTCTTTTAAAATATGTTGAAAAGTCTGAACTGTGAGAAAATGCCTTAAATTGCAAGTTTCGATCATTTTCAAATCTGAATTCAAGGTGAAAATGTACCAAGACTTCGTGAATAAAAACAATAAATAAAAGTAAACACAATTGAAAAACAAAAACGCACACAGCACAGGGGGGATCTGCAATAGTGAACAGTGAGGGTGCCATTATGCTCTCCTATACGGTTTCATCTTTCACCCGTGCTGCTCGTTGAATTGAGGGTGCCAGTTTTTCACCCAAGCCAAGGGTAAAATCTCGGCACCCTATTGGGTGCCGCTCCTGTTACAAGCGTTTCACCCCGGAAAGGTGCCAATTGCAACCAATAGTTTTAACAGTGTATTTTAATTGTTTAAAAATAAAACCTGGCAACAGATAAACATTTTTAATAATTGCGTTTTTTTTCTTGCCGGCCAACAATGACATCGGTTTAAAATCACGTAAAAGTGAAGGATCAACCGCATTTGCTAAAGAATGTTTTAATTATCTAACGTCTAGACGTTTACTAAACGTCTAAATTAAACATGTAGCTTCAAACACATTCCATCAGACGCAGAAAAAGTCCCTCTTTCTTTTGATACTGCTTTTTTTAATTTTCAAGTACATTTTCACTTCAAAAACACACGAAAGTCCTTTTAAAGGTCTTAAATTAATATCCTTGTGATTGTCATCCAAAGACGCCACCTATTTTGGATTACTCACAATCAATCCTCTTTCAAACAAACAGTTTCATTCCCTCAGGCGCTAGAGGGCCCCAGACAAGTCCACATATACGTCAAAATAATAACTTGGGGAAAGGGAGTATCCCTTAATAAAAGCGCATGGGGCATGAAATGACGAAAAAAAAAAATTGCACCTATGACCACCCTCAATAAGTTGACCACCAAAGGACTGCACCACAAGTGATTAAATTACACTCGTTTCATTGTAAATGGGAATATAAAAAAAATCAAAGCATTATTATACGAAATAATTTAAATTATAGTTTAAAAGACCTAAAAAATACGTTTTTAGAGAACATGTAATATAGTATACACTTTGGTATTAAAATAGTATCAAATCTATTACTTTTACATTTGCAAAGAACGTGAATTTTATCCTTTATTCAGAGCTAGATACAACCAACACTTCTAATACATCAACATGTGATATATTTTAGCCTTTAGTATTAATAATAGTATTAAAAATATTATTTTATATTTGCAAAGAACGTGAATTTTATCTTTTATTCAGAGTTACATATACACATACAAACAAACAAACCCACATGTGGAACTAATAAAAGCGTATTAAAAATAACGACAACAGTTTTAGTGAAAAACCTCCCAACACTCCTTTAAAGAGCTATCCTCCGCTGATTCCATTTTAATTTTAATTTGAAACATTTATTTCTGTTTTAAGAAACCTTCAACGTTGTCCTCAAAAGCGAAAAGCTTAAATTCGATTCCAAAAGAGGTTTACACTTTAATTTAAATCCCTCTAAATGCATTGAATCAATTTCTGAACAATATTTAACTTCAGGTGCAAACATATTTCTAAATTTGAGAGCAATCCTTTCAAATGATGGTTAAATTGGAGAAATGATATTTAACCACTTAAAATCGAAATTCAAGAGGAGTGGGTTACCGGCGAAGCATTTGTTTCGAATGCATTCAGATCTTTGGCATTGATCATTTATTAGGAATGAGTGAAACTCCTTTGCATAATATTGCATAATTGAACCGTCACAGCGCCTGACTAAATTATAGCCAGTTGCGAGAGTTCCTGAAAACTTAGTATTTGCTAAGCAACGAGTTTATAGCTAACTGTACTTCAAATCCACAATATGTTACAATTTGTTTAGAGAGGTTAGGCTATTTTGATGTGACAAAAGGGCTTAATTTCTATTTTCAGCTATTTATTAACCCCGACCCAACAAGGAAGGGAGTCATAAGTTTGACGTGTCTATGCATCTGTGTATCTGTCGATTTGTCTGTGGTGCTTTAGCACCTCAACGGATCTAACAATTTGCAACTGTTTTTTTGTCTGAATGGAGGGTTCATCGAGAATGTTCTTAGCTAAGTTGCGTCTTCGGATGGCAATAATTAAGATATTATTTAAAACCCATTGAAGCTTTTTCGTGATTTAAGTGAAAATCTAAAACAATAGTACCGAAAGAAAGAACATTTTTCTGCGTTTTAATTTTAAAAATTTTTTTGTTAGAAATAAGAATTACTGGAAAAATATTACCTTCATTTTAATGAATCACAGCTGGTTATAACTTGAACACTCATTTTATTGTAAGTGATTATAGTTAACTTAAGGTTATTTTTATATACATGCATGAATTTGTCCAGAATTCATTTCCACTCTTACTGTTAGGCATCATTTTTGCCTAAAATTGAGACCAACAACGATGATACAACAATTAAAAACTCAAGACTGGTTAAGTTTTTTCGAAAAATGCTAATTAAAAGGAGATCATATAAATAAATATACAAAGTCAAAATGATTTCAGATTCTTTCGTTTATGTTATTTACACTGCTCAAAACAATTAGCGGCGCACATGGTTTTAACAAAATTACGCAAAGATGCATATCAATAAGTACCATAAAATGAATCGTCCATAATTTAAAGCCTACCAGGAAACGGAAGAAGAAAACTTACTGTAAATTAAAATTATTTACGTCAAAAACCAGAAAAATGAGATAAGTGCAGAAATCGGGATGTTGCAGAGATTTCCGTTTTATTACCCCAACTGTGAAATTTGATAGCGCAGTAGTTTTTTTTTTTATATATATTTTTAGGAGAGAAGGTTACTTGAGAATGTCTCAACAACGTGATTTACCGGAATCAATGCCATGGCGTGTTATAGGCAGGCTGGAATCCGGGCAAACACAACGTATTGTCTGGGATGATGTTGGAGTTGTCAGAAGTGTTGCAAGGCTGTGGAATCCATTTCAAGAAACAGGAAATGTTCGATCAGGGACCACGCGCCACTACAGCAACTGATGACCAGTATATACGGTTAACAGCCCGAACAGAATAGAGAATGCTACGCATCTGCAAAGGCAGTTGTTCCTGGCAATAGAACGAAGGGTGTCCAGCCAAACAGTACGTAATCGACTTCATAAGGGAGGGCTCTATGCACGTAGGCCAATGGTTTGCATTTCCTTGACTCCACGCCACCGTGGGACCCGAAGAAGATGGGTTGCTGAATATCGAGATTGGGAGCAACATGATTGGAGCCAAGTGCTGTTTACAGACGAGTATTGATTCAGTCTGAAGAGTGACACCGGACGTGTTTTGGTGTGGAGGGACGGGGACGTTTGAAATACGGGGCATTCGTTCGTGAAAAGTCACAACACAGACGAGCCGGTTGGATGGTATGAGATGGAATCAGCATAGGCGGACGTATGGACCTGCATATTATTTGGAATGGCACTTTGACGGTCCGAAGTTATGCATATCAGATACTTAGACCTCATGTCATACCTTACGATGGAGCTATTGGAGATTCCTTTGTTTTGCAAGACGATAATGCTCGATCGAAGAGAGCTCGTCTAGTGTAGAACATGCTCGAAGCTGAAAAAATACAGCGTAAGGAATGGCCAGCGTGCTCTACTGACCTGAATCCAATCAATCATGTTTGGGCCATGCTCGAAAGATGAATTGCTACTCGACCAAGGTCGCCTGTTCTGGCCAAGATTTGGAGATTGCACTTCTTGAGGAGTGGAACAGTATTCCCTAAAGTCGGATCGATAACTTTGTCACATACATGCATAACAGGTGTGCAGCAGTCTTAGCTGTTCAAGGAGACAACACGCCTTAATAAAACTCATGCATCATGTCTAAATAGTACCTTTTTTAATCTTTTACCATGTAACCAATTGTTGCCCTAAATCACCTTTTCATGTTTTTCCACTTTTCAGAGAATTAAAGGCAAATTCCACAGTTTTTAGGTCTTTTTTTCTCTATTACGCATTGATACGCATGTATGCCAATCCGTGGCTGCCTTGCACGGTTTACTTCCCTTTTTTGCTTGCTCCCCTAATTGCTTTGAGCAGTGTATTTTCTAAAAATGACAAATTTAATATTTCGTGCTGCGTTTCTTTTAGAACTTTACCAAGCATCCGTCAGAATTACTTAAAGTATTTCCCCAAATCCTCTTAAATTTTCAGAAATTCTCAAATAAACATCCGAAATTTCGGCGCAATTAATGATATAAGCTGGTGAGTCAGTTGTGTTTTTCTATTTTAATTAAGTATAGCCAATTGAAAATTTCTCATAAAACTGTAAGCCAGTGTTCACTACTCGGTCTTAGAAAAGTTTGGATCAAACAAATATTCATTTAAGAAAAACGTTCGGACACTTCTAACCCTTAACTTTGAACTGAATTGACAAATTCTTCAACAACTATGTTTTCACGCATTTCTTTTTTCATTTTAATTTTAAAGGATTAAATTGAAACTTCATTGCATTTTTTAAATTGAAAGAAAAATTACTGCGAAAAAACTTCTAATCAAATACGTATTTGCATTGACTTAAATTTCGATTCCCCGGGGCAGAGCTACTTTAATTCTTCCTATTTCTTCACCTAAGACCTTTAATTATATTCGGCTCAGGTTTAACAACCCAGTCTACATGTACAAACTAAAATTTTCATTTAAAAATGAAAGACATAGTTAAAAATATTTCAAAATAAAAGGTCCATACTGTTCAGTGAAAGACTTAAGGGTTTGAACGGAGCAAACAGCGGTTATAATCAGTTATACAGAAATAAGAATGATCTAACACGAGTTTCATAGTTTAATTGCTGTTCGATATGAAACATGAAGTGTCAAATTAAAACTTGCTATTGGCTGTTAGTTAAAAATGGTACGTAACAATGTATGATCACACATTCCATAGGCTGCTATCATTTCTATAAATTTTTGCGACGTGGGATTCTCAACAGTGACACATCTTAACCCCATTAATGCCTAGCGTCTCTTTTTAGGGACGGTCCAAAAAGTGTGTCTGAATTTTCCAAAAATGAGCATTTCAACCAAATAATAGTGTTCAATTATTACTTTGGTATTGTTTCAATTCATTATTAACAGATTGCAGCACATAACCATTGTAAAGTGTGTCCTGTAGCCGTTTTATTATGATCTTTATCAAGAATGACATAGTTCACAATCTCAAGAAAAAAAAAAGCTAAGTTTTTAAAATGATTTCCAGCTTCCCAGTTCATGTTAATTACTGCTTTTATTTCTTCTTACAGAATGTCTTTTCAAATATTAGAGGTATGGATTATAGTAAGCAGAAAAAAAATTTTAGTAAAAAAAGTATGCACCTTCTTGTGCCTTGCTTCTCTTTTTAAAGGCGATTTTGCTTTTTTTAATAAGAAAATTATTTTTTACATGATATGTTTTTAATTATTTTTCCTGTTCATTAAACACTATTTGTAACCAGTATACAAAATAGATTTGGAAAAAAATTGTCAGGAATTAATGGGTTAAGAACAACAAGATATATATATATATATATATATATATATATATATATATATATATATATATATATATATATATATATATATATATATATATATATATATATATATATATATATATATATATATATATATATATATATATATGAAGATTTCATTTAGCTTTTCCCCTTTTAAAGATGAGTTTCTCAAGGCAGTCACCAAAGCAAGCTCTGAAATTCCTAATAAACTTTAATTCAGTTTATATCATTCAAATATTGTATAATACTACTAAAATAATGCAAAATGTTTTCTGTTAGTTACATTGTTTGTTCTATCTACCTGTATATATTAAACATAGTTGTTACCGGTGAATGAAGCGAACATTGCCCATATGGACATTATGAAATTTAATTCAGTGTGCCGCGAGTATTGAGAAAACTCAAATGTGCCGGGTCAGATAGGTTGAGAAGAACTGACTTAAAACACTGCATTCACGAATATTTAAAATAATCCTACACATAGTTTTAGAAAACTAAAAAATACGCTTTCAGAGTTAGCAAACTAAAAAGAAGATTTTCAAAAGTATTGTTTATTCGCTAATAAGGCCCCTATATAGACGAGCCGACGCATCAAGATTTAGTTTGACCACTTTGGATCTAGCGCGTGTTTGAGGTTTGTCTTTTCTTCCGAGTTATAGCTTTTTAGTAACTGTTCACGTGAATTTAACAAAGCTTGGAAATGTCCCGAAACTTCGCTCTGATAACCCTAGCTCTGCAACCATGAAAAATGAAAGTAAAAGTAAATGAGTAGGATCCAAAGTGGTGAAACTTCAGCTTGATGCGTCGGCCTGTCTATATAGCGGCTCTATCCGCTAAGTTTACATGCACTTATAATACGTTAGCATGTAACATACTTTAGCCTTTAGTATTAATAGTAGTATTAAATATATTACTTTTGTATTTGCAAAGAACGTGAATATTATCTTTTATTCAGTTACATACATACAAACAAACAAACTCACATGTGAAACTAATAAAAGCGTATTAAAAAGCTTATTTTTAATGCACCAATCGTGCGGATTATCCAGATCAATTTGTTATAGAGTAGCATCTGAGGCAGTACGTATGTTTCTGAAAAGCTTCACATCGTCGGAGAACAAAAGGTAGTCACAGTAATGAAAAGTATTACATATATCATTAATAAATAAAATAAAAAGCAAAGATCCTAAATTCGAACCTTGCGGCAAGGCGGAAGTATTAGTGAATTTATCCGAAATAGCACCATTGAAATAAACATATAATATATACGACAACTTAAATATTTAAAAAAATCCGGTCAGTAAGATTAATGTGAAAGCCAACGTAGTTCAATTTCCTCAAAAGAATATACCGAAGTCCACCCCATCAAATGCTTTTGAAAAATCAGAGTAAATAACAAGTTGGTCACCACTTTCAAATGAAGCGATTATTTTGTTGGTTAAACAAAGCAAATTGATACTCGTAGAACGCCTGAAAAAAGAAAAAAAAAAAAAAAACGAGATGAAAAGCTGGTGAGACTAAATTTTTTACTTGATGAAAGAGTCTTTTTATGTATAAAAGTTTCAAAAATTTTCGGGAAAGGACTCAAATTTGTTATTGGGCAATAATTTCTACATTCATTTTATTTCTTGTTTTAAAAAGGGGAATAATTTTTGTGTGCTTCCAAGCATCAGGAAATGTGATCGTTTTTAAAGAAAGGTCAAACGAAATAAGAAGAGGATATCAAGGTCCATCAGCGCAACCTTTAACGACAAAAGAAGACACCGAAGAAGGTATTGAGAGCATGGACGAAGTGGTTTAACCTTTTAACTGTCATGTCCGAGATAATCTCGGGCACAGCACTGGTGTTCGAAAATGTCACGCCCGAGTATTACTCGAGGTTTTTTTTTTGGAGTGCATCGTATTGTTATACCCGAATATATATCGGGAGACGTTTATTTCGGCTTCATCTCTTTGTCAAACCCGACTGTTTCTCGGGTTTGTGCTTGGAAAAGTGTTTCCAGTTATACCACACAAGACTGAATTACTGAAAGGCATTCACTTTTATTTATTTATTTTTTTTCATTTATTTATTTTTTAGAAAATAATTTTTTTTTTCATTTTTAGAAAATAATGCTCCACTAGAAGCGAACTTTACAACTGCCATGTTGAGTGGCAGCCGCCTCAAGCAAATATTCAGTGGCTACAAAACTTTAAATAATTTACCCATGTGCTTCAAAATATCAATTTTTAACTACTAAGTATGTTTTATTTTGTACTAAATATTTGATTTTTGCAATAAAAAGTTTGACAATTTGTGCACCCAAATCATCACAATAACTTGACAGTAAAAGGGTTAAGAAAACGAATCTCTCTCTCCGGGAACCAAAAGTAACAAAAAAAAATCTTAGATAATAAAGTAATTAATTACTGCTAAATAAAAAAGTAATGTTTTAACCTAACATTCTCGTTTTTAATCACAAATTTCTACGAAAATTGAGAGCTAAGCACTGAAACTAGGAGTAAACGACTATTTTATTGTAAAAAGCAGTCAACTATAAAAGTTTTTTTTTTTTTTTTGCACAGAAGATGATATGTAACACATGGATCAATAAGTCCCGAGACTAACAATGAAAACAACATTTTTTTGCAAAAATTTTTTTTATTCATCAACATAATCACCTTTTAGGGGCCAATGCTTTTCCAATTTTTCAATACCATGTTTATAAAAAAATTATCTTTCCTTTCAAAATATGTTTCAGTTTCAGCGATGACCTCCTCATTTGAGCCAAATCTTTTTCCCTGGAGCATTTTTTTTAAGATCAGCAAAGAGCCAGTAGTCACTGGGGGCTAAATCTGGCGAGTATGGGTGGTGGGGAAGCAGATCAAAGCCTAATTCGTTCAATTTTGCCATTGTTTTCATCGACTTGTGGCAGGGTGATTGTCTTGGTGAAAAAGGATTTTTTTCTCCGCATGTGCGGTCATTTTTTTGCGATTTCCTCCTTCAAACGCACCAGCAAGTCAATATAATAATCACTGTTAAGCGATTTACCTTTTTCGAGGTAGTCAATGAAAATCACGCCATGCGTATCCCAAAAAACTGACGCCATGACTTTGCCAGCTGACTGCTGTGTTTTCGGACGGCTTTCGCCAGCTGTACGCCACTCAGATGACTGCCGCTTCGACTCTGGAGTGTAGTGATGTATCCATGTTTCGTCCATGGTCACGTAACGACGCAAGAAATCTTTTTTGTTGCGAGTAAATAGCGATAAACAGCTTTCTGAATCATCGACTCGTTGCTATTTTTGTTCCATCGAAAGCAATCGCGGCACCCCCCCACTTGGAAAAAACCTTTTTCCTACTCAATTTTTCATGGAGTAAATACACTTTCAGTAAATACACTTCCATATGATATCTGTGTCATCTCAGCAATCTCACGGAGCTTCACTTTACGATCTTTCATTATAATTTTTGTCACTTCACTCACATTTTCCAGTGTTCCGGCTTCCACAGGTCTACCCGAGCGTTCCGCGCCATTTGTGTCGGTAAGACCACGTTTAAACTCGGTAAACCACCGACAAATCGTTGCTTTTGATGGACAAGAGTCCGGGTAACACTTTTCAATCCATTGTTTCGCTTGCACGGTGGTTTTTACCCATTAAAAAACAATGTTTTATCAGAACACGAAACTCGTTTTTCTCCATTTTTTAAACAAACTACAAAACGACTTTACTCCAACCTCGATAACTCAGCTGTTTCTAGTCCGATCGACATAAAATTTTGACACGTTTCAAGCAAAGGTTAGTACTCTAGAAAGACCTGGTTACTGGTTTACTACGAGGGCCATTTCTGGGTTAGTCTAGGGACTTATTGATCCATGTGTTAGGAAAATATTTTTTGTCAGCAAAGTGTCCAAATAAAGTGTACTTACAACCCAAAATTAAAAAAAGACATCTAAATAAAAAGTAGTAAGTTGCTAAGCAGTTTTTTTTTTTTTTATTTTCTCAAAACAAATTTGTGTGTTGACTGGTTTCTGAAATAAACGTTTCATTTCTGATGAGCTAGGTTTCGATTGGTTACAACTTGTCCTCTCCTGTAACACTTGTCTTATGAACTCTGCAGTAATGTTATACAGTGTTAGATACTATTCAAAATAAAAATAGCCAACGGCAAATTTATATATTCTAATTTTGAACAGTTTTTTTTATTTCAGTTGCTTAAAAAAAAGTCTCTCTAGCTACAATTCTATCTAACCCATTAATGCCTGTTTTTTTTTTTTTTCCAAAGATATTTTGCACACTAGTTACAAATAGTGTTTGATGGGCGAAAAATAATTAAAAAAATATCATGAAAAAAATATTTTTTTTAAAGAAAAATCATTCCTAAAAGGGACGCCAAGACAGCCTAAAAGGCATCAGAATACATACTTTGTTTTACTAAAATGGTTTTTCTGCCTACGATATAATATTTAAAAAGACATTTTATAAGAAATAAAAGCAGCAATTAACTTAAACTGGGAATAATTTTAAAAACTTAACTTTTTGTTCTTGAGTTTGTGAACGATGTCATTCTTGATAAAAATCATATTAAAATGGCAACAGAATACACTTTATAAAAATTATGTGCTGCAATCTGTTAATAAGGAATTGAAACAATACCGAAGTAATAATTGAAAACTATTATCTGGTTGAAATGTTCATTTTTGGAAAATTCAGACACACTTTTTGGACCGTCCCCAAAAAAGGGTCGTTAGGTATTAATGGATTAAATACCTCCAGTACTCTTATTGCTCGAAAGTATTTTAGCAAATGTATATAACGTTGATGGGCAGCAAGGTACAAAAACTAGTTGAGTGTATTTGGTAGCATTTTCAACCAACATGTTCGCTTAAATCACAGGGGATGTCTGCAATTACTTCGCGTGAAACGCTCGAAGGTAATGCGTTGCAACAGCGGCTCTCGACGAATCGCGGAAAGCAGCAACTCTTAATGAAAGATACGGGGCGAAGTGCCAGATGCGGATTTTCTCACGTGTCATCCGCAAATGCGGGATCTCTATGTTGTAAAACATTTGCTCAACAACGCAAACTAAATATTGCTATTTCCAAGTGACCGTAATTAGAAAATAGCCAAAACTTTCTTCGGAGTATATATCAAGAAATACCGCATATGGGTTGCTAACTGTGGTAGCTTTCAATGTTTTTTTTTTTCCACTCACGGAGTAGAATGAACGTAGGTTGAGAGTACTTAAATAACATTTCAACGTGTTGGCAAGTGCACTGCAAAAACTGATTTGTTGTTTTTACAGCATAATACTGGCAGCAGAGGTTCCAGTATAAAACTGTTCAATGCACAGTAATGAACTGCAAAACTAGCAGTTTTACAGTTTCTTACTGAAAAGTTAGAATGTTTACAGTTTATTGATGTAAAATTTAGCAATATTATACTGTAAAAACAATAGTATAATACTGGCAGCAGAGGTTCCAGTTTAAAACTGTGCAATGCACGGTAATAAACTGTAAAATTATCAATTTTGCAAGCTTTTTACTGTAAAATTAGCAATTTTACAGTTTAATACTCTAAGAGTGGAGATTTTGCAGTTTATTACTGAAAAATTAGGAATTTTTACAGTTCATTATTATAAAATTAGCTGCATTATACAGTAAAAACAACGTTCATTTTTTACTGTGTGCGAAGCAGCTGCACTTGACAGACTGGAGGCAAAAACGCGTTTTTTAAGTATTCATTCGAATAACAGCAAAAATGTAAGTTTCGCGGATAGATGTGAGAAAGTCTTTAAAATGAGGTCTAACTTTTGAAATTACATGAAATAATGCTCAAGGGATGACACACACACACACACACACACACACACACACACACACACACACACACACACACACACACACAAAATATAACAAAAAAAAAACACCTCTGAGAAATAATATTTCTCATGATGAAAAGTTGGAATAGAAAATTCTGTCCGAAATCAAACTGACGTCTTTCCCATTTAAGCGCACTTTTACTTAATCGCGCCTTGCTGCTTGGTTTTCGAAGGCTATTCATTGAAGTAATGCGCAGTCTGTTTTTCGGCCAAAAAAATCTTTTTGGGCCCTGGGTCTATTTTTCTTCAGTCATAACCTTCAAAATGAGGGCCAATCATGGGTTTCGATGAATAAATAAGAAAGTTCTGGCATAGTAATCGAAAACAGGCCAGAGAAAAACATTACAGTGAACTCTCACTCATACACCGCCTCATTTATGCGCCTTTTTAGCCTACTTTCCCGTTAAAAACAAAAGAAAGACGAAAAAAGTATTAAAAGTAGCTTAATGCATCTAAAAAATATCGTCAAGTCCAAAAAATATCGCCAAGTCCAAAAAATATCGCCAAGTCCAAAAAATATCGCCAAGTCCAAAAAATATCGCCAAGTTAAAAAAATAAAAAGGTAAATTGAATATCGAAAAATTAAAAATTTGAAAGTAGGGTATTGAGATGGGGAATTTGTGTGTCGGTCGGTCGGTCTGCCTGTCCCCACTAATAACTTTTGAATGAACAATCCGATTTGGATAAACTTTTTTTGTTGGAAAGATCTCGGCGAGTACAGCTCATTCCCATATTTGATTTTTCGATTTGAACAATTTTTGGTTCAACTTTGATCCGTTCAAACAACCTGTCCCGCGATGCTAATTTTTGAGTGAACAGTCCGATTTGAACAAACTTTTTTGTTCGAAAGATCTTTTCAAGGATACTTCATCCCCGTATCTACATTTTCGATTTGAACAATTTTTCGTTCAACATTGAACCGTTCAAACAAGCTGTCACCCCTAATAACTTTTTAATGAACAGTCCGATTTAAACAAACTTTTTTTTTGTTCGAAGCTACTTGGGAAGGATACTTTATTACCGTATTTAAATTTTCAATTTGAACATTTTTGGTTCAACATTGAACAATTCAAGCAACCTTTCCCCACCTAATAACTTTTGAGTGAACGGTCCGAATGGAATAAACTTTTTTTTGTTTGAAAGATCTCGGAGAGGCTCATTCCCATATTTCGTTTTTTGATTTGAACCATTTTTCGTTCAATATTGAACCGTTCGGAAAAAAACTTTAACATAAGCGTCTACGGGGAATTTAAGTTGAACATGAAACTCATTAGCGGGTCACGTACGTTGCATTTTTATCGGGCACAGGACATCTCCGTCGCAACGTAGGACA
This sequence comes from Uloborus plumipes, assembly GCA_038373865.1. Taxonomy (NCBI): domain Eukaryota; kingdom Metazoa; phylum Arthropoda; class Arachnida; order Araneae; family Uloboridae; genus Uloborus; species Uloborus plumipes. The sequence goes on from JAXGGA010010977.1 coordinate 20,169, forward strand.
TTTCGCTGCAAAATTTATCTCTATCTCCCCCCCCCCCCCCATGAGACATCTCCGCTGCGTCTCTCCCCGTCATTTCTATAAGACAGGACAAATCCGCCGATTGAGCTGGTAGAGTGCAATATTTGGCGAAGTAAAATTGGCGAGGTTTAAATTGATTTGCACTGCTGCATTGTGTTTTGTTTTTTTTTTTTTTTTTTTTTTTTCGACTTCTTTGCGATTTCCATCTTAAGTATTCCTGGAATAAATTCCGTTTTTAAATTAGGTCTTTATCGCCAAAAGAAGATGTGTCGCCAAGAATGAAAATTTTAAGCAGCAAACCCTTTCTAACCCTTGGAAATGGCACGGCGGATTTGTTCTGTGCAAGGCAAATGGGGGATAGGAGTCGCGGCGGAGATGTCCCATGCGGGGCAGAGGGCGATAAAATTTGCGGCGGAGATATCCTGTTCCGCTTTTATCGCTAGCTACTTGTAATTTTTTGAAATATAAATTAGTTGAAAAGCCATCTACTTATATCAAAAACTGAGTATCTATGTCTGCTTCTTTCCTTTGAGTGAGCTGAACTTACTGAAACTTTCCTCAACATCTTGAAGGCGCGAAGTACCCGTGCAACATCTCAATAATTCGAATGATTTTTTGATGTAGGAAAAAAGAAAAAGCGCGAAGGCGCCTTTTAGCGAGCCGCCTTGGCGGGGAGTAGTTTCTTGAAATTTTCCTCACTATTTTCAAGGCTCGAAGTGCCCGTGCAACGCCGGGCCACATGCGTGGTATGTCTTGAAATTTAATGAACATTAAATTGCATCAAAAATTATAACTTCAGAATGAGATAGAAGTTAGAGAAGGAGGACGTTATGCATCAACATGTCGCAGGAAGCTAATCTAGCTGCCCTGGCAGCTAGTCTATTATAGAACGTTTGAAAGGGATCAATTTGTGACTAGGTATCCTACAATTTTTGTTTTCTCCTTATCATCGTAGTTAGGTTCCAGTAACTGCCAAACAGCAGTAATGACCTTTTTCTATAGAAACATTCTTATTCATGCTCTCATTAGAGCTCATATAGCATTTTAGACCTTTAAATAGGCTTGCTCACTTCTGCGTCTCTCTCACTTATGCGCCTTTTTCTGTTGGTCCCGCGCATAAGTGAGAGTTCACTGTATTAGCCCTTCGCATCTGTTTCTTGAACTGGGCATTAAACTTAAATCATTGTTGTCCTCCTGGCTCTTATTCTGGTCGCCTGAAGGGAGATGCAGTTGCCATCGCTCGAAGGTCCTGCACAACAGCTGCTGGGGGATCTTCAAATTAAAACTCGCCTCACAAACTGAAGAGACATCGGACTTACCGTAGAGGAGAAATTCAACGCTAAAAAAGCGCAAATGCGCAGGGATACTGCAGACACGTGTTTCGTCGTTACAAGGAGCGCCTTTTTCAATGCAAGTAAAATTGTGAGCTAATGGATCGGATGTTTGTGCATCCATAACCTCGCAGTTTTATTTGCATTGGAAAAGGCGTTTCTTGTAACGACGAAACACGTGTCTGCAGTATCCCTGCGCATTTGTGCTTTTTTAACGTTGAATTTATCTTTCATATTTACGCGTGATTTATATATTTCCTCGGACTTACTGTCCGCCTTTGAAAACCGCGCCTAACGCTCGCGAACCGTTCCACTTAAAAAAAGGTAGATGAGTTTTGGGGTGGTGACTCTCCGAAGTTTGCAATTTAAAACTTGTATTTGCTACATCCTTTTGTCAGAGTCAACTGAACTACGTGTTTGAAATGAGCATCGTTCTACGTTGTTTGATGTGGCTCAAAATGCTTCTTATTATTCTTCCCCTTACTGTTTTCTAACCTATCTCCCCTATTTTGGTATGATCAGAGACCTGACACATGCGTAAATACGCGGAAGGTTTTACCCATGAAAATCAGACAGTAACTAACTGGTTATGTGAATAAACGTTACAGCATAAGTTGCCCATGAGTAGCACTTGACCGGTGGTAAATTTTGGCTGATGCCAATTAGATGGCTGATGGCCGATGGACCGATGTTTTCTTACAGTTAGCATTAGTCACCTGTTGAATGGCCGATGGGAAAACTTAATGAATGTCTGCTGAAATATGCGTTTAAACCATGTCAACGGCAACATGTCAACAACAACGTCGGCAGCAGGCAAAGACGAATCGCCCGACAATTTCCCTCAAAATGAAAACAACAAAACGCAACCACATAGATAGAACACCATGGGTCCAATTGATCTGAATTCAACAGTGATCTGCAGTGCTATCTGCATTATCAATCACTTTGAGACGATTTTTACTTTAAACAAAACAAACGAACTTTCAAACAAAAAGTGTACTTTTCCTTATAAGTGCACAAGACCGTATGCTTCTTCAAGGGAATATTTTATAAGTTTTTATTTGTTTTTTTTTTTTTTTTGTTCATTTTTTATTATTTTGTTTTTCATACTTTTTCAGATTGATCCATATGATTTTACTGCAAAAATTATCTAAATATTTTTTATTTTTTAAATGTTTTGTCAATTCTATTGTTTGATTTTAATTGTGAGTGAGTGTGTTTTTTCCCCTTTCATTCTTTTGTTTTCATGTTTTTTTTATAATGTTTAATTCATTTTATGCTTCTTTTTACATGTTTTGTACTGCTTTTTACCTTCTGGCTCTATGTGATACTCTGCGACGCATAGGGAATTACTTAAAAAAAGAAAAAAAAAACAAAGTAAGATGTTTTTATGTATTTGCTTCTGTTTAAAACCTGAACATGATACAAATTAGAATTAATAAATGAAAGATTAAAAGTACGCTTTTATAGTGCATCAGTGCGAAGAGTGAACTATTTTAAGTGGACAGATTTCCTGGTTCATTGCGAACAGTTGCCGTTAAGATATTCGATAGAAATATTTCCAATTGAGACTCCTAAGACACCGGATGAAGGTGATAAGTCCATCAGTATCATGTCCCATTAGTCACGGAAATGGTTGGTAACTAAGAATATGGCCCCGTTTCACCCGTTGCGAAAAATCCATTAAAAAAATAACACGATATTTTTTGTAAAGCTTTTTCTAGAAATTTAAAAAAATGTCACATATCTCCTTTATCCACTTGCCTCTTCAATTATGTTCGATAGAAGTCATGACAATGAAGATGTTGTGGAAAAGATATTCTACAGAAAACATTCCGATGGATACTTTGGACACGATATTCGGTTGGAATAATGCCAGTGTAGATTCTGAGTTTTGGAATTTTTAAATCGGGCAGATATCGAAATTTTCACTTCACAGCAGACATTTTTTGAACGATCGCTTTGATGAGAATTTCAGGAATGACAGTAAAACCTCCGAATAACGGATAGTCACCGAACCTGAAGTGTTGTCTGCTATCGGGAGGTGTCCGCTATTAGGGAGGATTACTTTTTGACGATTTTGCAAATTTATACCATAAAACATGCACCATTGCCATCACGATCATGCACTACGATAGTTATAGTTGCACAGTATTTACTATATCTCGCTGTAACTCTTTCATTTCACCTCTTTACACTTTTAAATGCTAGTGTGCCTTTTCATTGAAATCCTTCAATCCTGTCTTAACTTATCTTTCTATTAGAAACCAATTTCGGCTGCCTACGCATTTTTCTCCATTGTTTTTTGTTCTTCCATGAGATGTTTTCATTAAGAAATTAGAATTGTTAATATGTCGACGGCCTCTATTACACATTTACGTGCCCAGTTATTTTTCTTTAAACTACAGCTTGCATAGATTTCTACAATACACTAAGCACTTTTTTGTTCCCAAAACATGTTTAAAACGCACATTTCAGCAGCCATTTATTAAGTTTTTCCATCGGCCATTCCATCGGCGATCGATGCTCACTTGGAGAAAACATCGGCCCATCGGCCATCTTTGAACCATCGGCCTTCCATTGGCACGGCCCAACAGCCAACATTTGCCCCCGGTCGAGTCCTACTCATGAGCAACCTATGCTGTAACGTTTATTCACATAATCATGATCTTGGAATCGTTAGCCAAACCTGGAGAGAAGACTGGGCGATTCCAAGTTCCGCGGATACTTCCAGCTGGGTACGTCTGCATTCCATACGGCCGATAATTTTACAAAGTAAAAATCACCGCAATGTGTCTTTGTGTCACAACTATGCAGTTACTGCTAGAGATGAGTTCGGGCATAATTTTTAAGGCCCGAGCCCACCCGAGCCCAAGGATTTTTAATCCGAGCCCGCTCGAGCCCGAGTGATATTGTCTTGTTTTGAGCCCGACCCGGCCCGAGCCCGAGTGTATCAAATAGCAATATATATTTTTAATTTCCACTTGGGATGCACTGCCATATGGTATATCGTAATAGCAATCGCAAATATATTACAAGTGAAAAGGGGCGGCAAATAAGGGGGGCAAGAGGGGGCGGTCGCACCCACAAATGTTTCCTGCAGAATGATAAAATACAGGGAAATTCAATTTATGAATACCACAAATCAATGATAACGCTCAAAATAAATTTAAAAACTTTGTCGATTGAATAAGAGAGTGCATAAACAACGTAATTCCAGAAATTCAAATTGTTCAGGCAGAAAGAAAAAACGTCTTAATTCTAGCATTGTTTCTACGGTCAACGTTCAAATAACGGGCATTGTATCTTTCGTTTAATCGGTAACCTGACTGACGGGATTTTTGACTTCAACACCCATCTTGCCTCCCACAGCTTGTTTCCACAAAAAACGAATTTTCGAATTTTTGCGACTGATGCTTTTGCACTCACCGATTCAACTTTTAACAAAAGTTGATGAAACCCGAAACTTTTTCCTCCGATTATTTCAAAGAGAAACGAATCGGAAATAGGTGTTTTCTAACTCTAACATAAGTACAACAAAACAAGAAAAGATTTTCCTCTTTGACTGGGTATTGATGAAGAGCAAAATGTTTTCTTGTTCTCGACTCCAAACATTGCAGATTAAAACTTAACTGAAAGTAAAAAACTAATTTCTACCATGCAGACATTTTGAGTCATAGCTCGTTACAAAACAGTTAAATCTTTGGACATAAAAATTTAAATTGCTTTAATAACTCTATATAAAATTCTTCTTAAGACATGTTTATGTTAACCAATAGGTATTTTATTTCACACTGAGGTACTTCATCTTTAAAAATCTCGCTCCCTCGAATAAAATGGTGAAATGTCGCCCCTGCAAGTGGGTGCTATCTTTTTGAATTATTATTATTATTATTTCTGCCATTAAGAAAAACGGTTCTCACGCTCTTTAAGTACCCCAATATTTTATTCCGTGAACGTTGTATTTGTATAAAAATTGACTATCTTAATATAAGATCAAGCCCGAGCTCGCCCGAGCCCGAAAGCTGCTTGAAGTTAAAGGGCCCGAGTCCCTCTCGAGCTCGGGCTTTCGGGTTCGGGCCGAGCCCGGCTCATCTTTAGTTACTGCAATCAATAAAGTTGTTTTTAAAGCATAATACTCTTAGCCGAGGTACCGGTTTTAAACTGAAAAATAGTCAGTAAAAACTGCAAAAGTGCTAATTTAACTGTTTTTTTTACTGTGAAATACTTATTAACTATAATTTTAGTTTTAAAATGGAGCCTCTGCACTGTAAAAAATTAACTGTTGTTTTTACGATTTAATACTGGCTGCAGAGGTTCCAATTTAAAACTGTAAAATTCACAGTAATGAATTGTAAAACTAGCAATTTTAGTTTCTTACGGTAAAGTTAGAAATTTTAGTTTATTGCCGTAAAATTTAGCTGTAGTACACTGTAAAAACAACAGTCTAATACTGGCAGCAGAGGTCCCAGTTTAAAACTGCAAAATGCACGCTTGTAAACTAAAATTATCAATTTTGCAGTTTATTACTGTAAAATTAATAATTTTACAGTTTGGTAGTGTAAAAGTAGAAATTTTATAGTTTACTGCTGTAAAACTGGCAATTTTTACAGTTTATTACTATAAAATTAGCTGTATTACGCTGTAAAACAACATTAAACTTTTTCAGTGTGCTGCCAGTATTATACTGTTAAAACAAGTCTATTTTCTGCAGTATGCAATGAAAGGCTTATGAACAATTTTACTTTTTGCCAGTATTTCTTATATCGCTGCTTGAAATGAGCAGTGGCATATTTGCAAAACACTACTTTTCAGGAGAGCGTTTCATAGTTTTTGCAGTAAAACGGCATTTTGAAGTAAAGTGGTATCAAGGGTACTTTTACCGAATCAACTTTCAGAGACATAGATGATCCTCCTCCAAGCACTTCTTCAGAACTGACGCAATGGCGGCTGTGTCGTTGTTTACTAGGAGAAGCGCGCCAAAATAATAACAATGCACAACGACACTAACGATTGCTGCGTGATATTTTGAAACTAGAGATATACCACAAGAAAGAGTTTAAAAAAATGAATTTTGTGATGTAATTTTAAAAAAAATCGATTTTTGCAGATATGCCACTGTTCATTTTAAGCAGCGATATGTCACTCTCTTACACCTGTTTATTGTGACGTACTATCGGCATCATCTGGTGACTTTCCGAAATTTGCATGTAATTCTTAGAGATGTGTGCAGTTATTTTACGGCTGACATATTAATTTTAGAACTCGATTTCTGCGTGACTCTGAATTATCCTTCATTTATGGACATGAGTGTAAATGTCCTTTTTTCCTCGAATGCTAATTAAGAAAACGAAACAGGATTTGGCATTAACAATTATAATTGAAATACATATTAGTCGCGTGGGGTTGTTTTAATCGCCATTACATAAGAAAGACATATTTAACTTTTCGTTCTGCCATCAAAATTGGGTTTTATTTCTTTTATTTTCTTCAAAACAAACAAGCAAAACTGAATTGAAAAAAAAAAACGGAATTTAAAATGTTTGTCCTTGAAAATGAACTAATGGAATTAGTTTAAAGAAACACGCAAAATAAAAAAATAGTTTCGCTTCCAGCAAACGCCATTAATTTACGCCAAGTGGCTGCTAGTTTAGAGAATGATGTATGAGCCAATTAATTACAAGGGACCCTCCTTTGTCTAGTACCCTGTCTTCAAATAATCTAATATCACTTTAGAACAATAATTATCCCTAGATAATTTCCGGGACACTGCGTAAATTCGGTGAAAGGTATTTGATATTGTATTTACGTTTGAAAAAGGAAAAATAAAACACTTTTTATTGCGAAATTTAAAATGATTGCTCTGAAGATTTCTTGATGCAATTGTTCTTGAAATATTTATTCAATTAAATCTGAAACTTCTCATTAATTAGATAATCACAATCATTAACAAAAGACTAAAAAAAGAAACTATAGAGCAGTTAATGCAAAAAGGATTCTAAACTTAGACAAAATAATAGTTTAATACTATTACAAATCTTGAAAATAATTGTTGTTTTTCTTGCCTTGCACAATTTCACTAATTTTGGTTTTATCTGGCGACATGTTGCAAAAGTATCTGAAGATATCCCTTTTACCATTGGTATACCGGCCCCGTAACATTTTGTAGTTTTTACACTTGCCCTACATTTAATAAACATGAAGACATTTTCGCGCTGAGCTGCAAGGTTGTAGGTTTTTCTTTTTATCACTAGAGTTTTCTTGAATGGATTATTTAAGTTATGAGTCAACAGAACACTCCAGATTTTGCTAGAATGTTGTAGAAATTTCCTTCCGAGAATAAATGGCTGTCCAACAGCCTTAAACAGTTAGTTTTTCTCAGATTGGATTTCTGTGAGGCTCGTTTTATTCGCTTGGGCGAATGTTTATTTTGCTTTTGTAATTTCTTAATTACGGTTCACATTAGATACGTGGTGCTGAGTTACTGTTGAGAGTACAGTGTAATGTTGGTACCTAATTGCTGGATGTTTAGCAATTGTTTCCTGCTCATATTGTAAATAAGTGTACATACTTGTAAATAAATTTATAGTTACTTCCTCAATATTGGAATGCTCATTTAAAGAAAGTTGAAGGTGCTACGGACTCGTTACAATGCATTAAAAGAACGTTAATAGGCATATATTTCCAAAATTCTGCAGACACGAGTTTCGGAGTCAAAAATAATCTGTTTTCAATTAAAAAGAGGTGAGCTTAGGAATGACAATATACTCGACAAAAGCGACGAGAGGATGAAAAAGTAAAAATGATGGATAACGTGAGTGCCCAGTGATAGAATATCCCCCCCCCCCCACCCCCTCAAAAAATCAGTCGAAATAAAAACCATAATTAAAAGCTTTCTAATAAATACAACTTATACACAGGAACGAGTTAGATTGACGAAAAGCTAAGCAGAAACTAAAATATACTGTTCATCCGTGAAAACCACACCTATCACTCGCGAAACATTCCACTTAAAAAAGGGGTTGTGAGTGGGAAGTTTCCAAGGTTTTCAACTTTGAACTTGCATTTGCTATATGCTTTTGATATATTCAACTGAACTATGTATTTGAAATGAGCATGAGCATCGTTCTACATTGTTTAATACGGCTGGTCTATCATTTTACTCTAAAGCTGTTTTTCACAAGTTAAATAGTCCTTCTTGAGAAAATCAGATAGAGCCACTAGTTGGACGTCAGAGTTTATTTATTGACAGCTATTTTCAGGCAAATCAGTCAAGCAACGATCCAGCATGGGTAGCCGCAGAAAGTAAGTTTTTTTTTTGTGTGCACTTATTTTTCATAAAATTAAACTATTTTAAAATGATTTGCTTAAAATTGATCACAGATGCCTTCTATAATGTTACTTTGCAAACGTAAAGTCAAGTAAGGTCGTATTTTGCGCACATATCTGCCCAGTGTCCCATAAACAGGACGTTAAATACCTTAATAAATATGGCAACGGTGAACTATTTCGAGGATAAAGTGTATTTAAACTTTTCCAAGTAAGAGTTTTAAGCAGATAAAAATTGAAAAAAAATTGTTAAAAAAAACTTGGGCATAAATGGGTTAACCCGTCCTTACGAAGCGTTTTTAATATTTCTGCATGATTTAGCATCATCTCAAACCATGCAATTGGCTTTTTAACGAAGCCACTCTCTTATCTATCTCCCAAAATTCAACGTGATCTTCAAATGTGTCTGCAACTAGTCTGCGTAGGGGGACTTCTATTTCGATAAACGTTTCAATTGTTGCACAAAAGCAGCTTTCAAAAAGTGCATAATTTCATGTTAAACATAGACTCCACTTCTATAAAATGAAATTAAATCTTGAAGACTTGAAGACGCTTTATTTAAATATTTTTTCCGGTCGTTAGCAGACGTATCTTATGAAATAAAACCGGTACTGAAAAGAAAGTCTTCGAATTATATTTATAGAAATATTCAAAATTACACTGAATAACAACAAAGCAGAGTTTATGCTCTCCTCAAAGTTTATGCATTGAAGCAACAGTATCACCAACTATACTGTCTAAACTTTGGTAAAACCTTCAATCTATTTACGCATGCGTCAGGTCTTCTCTGATCTCACCAAAATACGGGTGTTAGGTAGCATAACAAGAAGGGGGGAAATAATAAAAGCATTTTGAGCCGTATCAAACAACGTGGAACGATGCTCGTTTCAAATACATAGTTTAGTTGAATATGTCGAAAGGATGCAGCAAATGCAAGTTTTAAATTGAAGGGCATGTGGATAAAGGTGATATGTGACATTTGAATTTCGCCGATTCATATAAATTTAAATTAGTGTGTGTTCAATTGTGGTTAACTCACATACACGGTTAAAGGGGCAAGTGAATAAAGGTGATGTGTGACAATTTTTTAAATTTCTAGAAAGAGCTTTCAAAAAAAAAATACAGTGAACTCTCACTTATACGCCGCCTCATTTATGCGCCTTTTTCACTTGTACGACGATTTTAAATAGTCCCAGCACATTCTATAGCAAGATAATGATAGTATCATTCGTTTTTACGTCGCTCTAAAGATAAATATTTAACGTATGCGCCGAATTTTCTTTAAAATGTAAAAAAATTAATTTATTTTCTTCAAAAAATAAGCGTTTTTCTTCGCTTTCCTCTTAAATTTTTCGCCTTTATTGCTCACGAAAGGCCTTTTTTCCCCATGAACTAGAGTTCGGAGAGGGACAATTATCCATTCTGCATCGTTTTAGAGGGAACAGTTTGTAATTAGGTATGCTACAATTTTTGTTTTCTCTTTATCGTTGTAGTTACGTTACAGTCATTGATAAACCGTAGTAATATGTCCCTTTTCTACAGAAACATTCTCATTCATTGTCTCATTAGAACCTATGTTGGTTTTAGTCCTGTTAATGGGCTTGTTCACTTATGCGTCTCTCTCACATATGCGCCTTTTTCCGTTAGTCCCTCGGGCCGGCGCATAAGTGAGAGTTCACTGTATTTGTTCTTCACCTTCATCCATGGAAAAAATAAGCTTTTCCAAAATTGTCACGTACCACCTTTATCCACTTGTCTCTTCAATTGAAAACTTCGGAAAGTCGTCACCCACAACTCATGTACCCTGTTTTAAGTGGAATAGTTCGCGAGTGCTAGGCGCCGCTTTCTGAAGTATTTGCGCTTGATTGCAGTAATATAAAAATTCGTCTTTTTTTGTGTAACTTTTCGAAAATCTGGCACTAAGTTAGTTATTTTTCATCGACTCAAAAAAAAAAATTAAAGTATGCCTTATTCCTGAATTTTATCAAGTATTAAGGAAGCAACCGATAAAAAGCAACTTTAAGAAATGTTATTCATGCTAAAACAAGCACTTTCCTTTCTGGTTTTAATGCAATTGAAAAACCCGTGGTTTAAAAGCATACAAGGAGTTTTAGTCACGTATTCTTGAAACTTTGGATCAAAATCCGCCCGGTGAAAAAAAGTCAACCATACGTGACGAACCCGCAACAGGATCGAACCTGCGATCTTCATGTTACTAAAAGAATGCGCCATTAAACCACGCCACTCCATTTTAGTTTCCAGATGTTAAATCACTGGTGTAATGAAAATAAAAAACGGGAGAAAGTAAAACAGTTTTTAGACAGTGGGTCTATTTTTCGTCAAAAGCCAACTTATTAAGCTTTAAAATGAGGGGTAAATCATGGAGTTTGATAAAGAACATAGACCTTTTTGGCGTGACGTGGTGCAGAAAACTGCCTGAAGAAATAAGATTTCAAAAGATTTAGAGCGTTTGTACTGTGCTTTGTGCTACTACGTTAGGTGTGTTACTGTGGAGTTATTTCTATGTTAACATTGTTCAGTTATGCGAGAACCATACATGTAAATATCATCATATACAGAAAAATTAAAAATTTTTATTAAATCCTGGCTTAAATATGAAAATCTGAAAAATAAATATCAAAATATACAATTTATTAATGTGTTTATTTCTCAATCAATATATATATATGGGTGATTCTACAAATACGGGAATATTTCTAACATGTAAAATTCAAAAAATTAATTTAAAATTAAAAATCTGAAAAAAATCAGCAAAGCACTTGATAAGTTACATAATTAAAATAGAATATCAGCAGAGCTTAAATGTTTGTATTTTATTGTATTTTTGCATTTTTTTTTTAAAGGCATATGTGAATGATAAAAAGGACATGTGGATGACACAATGGGTATGTGAATATAACACAGTAAGTATGTGAATAACACAAACACAATAGGTACATTAATGAAATTTTTTAACCAGTAAACTGTTAGACATAATTTTTAAACATTGTACTGTCATAGTTTGGCTTTTGATTCATCCACGTGCCTTATATTGGTGCATGTGAATGACAATAGAAAAAGGGCATGTGAATGACAAAACACAAGTAATTGTGTTCTTAAAAAGTCATATCTGAATATTTTTCGGCTTCACTTCGAATTAGAACTCACAAATGTAAGCCTTAGGATTATTCATTGTCAAAATTTATTTACATGTACATTTTACATGCATTCTGTGGGGCATGTTAATGACAAACATAAAAAACACTTGCCTTGAAAGTTGAGTTTAGCTTGCTTTTTATCAAAAAGTAATTGCAGAACAGCAAAATTAATCCTCATCCAGGAATAACAAAGTTCCATGTTTTGTTTTAAGATGTGTTGCCACATTTTGAAATATAACATTTCAGAGAAAAATATCTATACTTTTTAGACATGTGGATGACTGATAATCGCTGGGACAAAGTTTAGATTAACTTTTAGAGATATTATTTTCATATCATTTTGCTTTTTTTGTGATTTACATCTTGCATACATTCATATTTATAAATAAAAAACTCTTGAGAAAAAAATTATTTTTTTTTTAAATCTATATTCCATTGATTGTGAAAATGGCACCTATGGGACAGGGCATGTGGATGACATTTCAATCTAATATCCATTTTTTTAAATGAATAATAATTAAATATTGACATTGTTGATAACGGAAATTATAGAACAAAAGACGCATAAAAATATTCCCAAAATAGTTTTTTATTAAATTAAAAACAAAAACAGCAATCAGTATTTAACACAAATTTGCCCATTTTTGTAGAATCACCCATATATAATAAAGGACGTACACAGCATTTTTTTGTCGGCACCAAATGTAGTTTTTTAGCACAGTAGCAAAATGGTACAAATATTTCTCTTATCAATTGCTTTTTTTTTCTTTTACAGATAAAACTCCGTTAACGCAGATAGAGCCAGGTTTTTTTTTCGTCTACTTTTTTACGACCATTTTTATCTCTTTCAAAACTCCATTTTTATTTGCGTTATTGGCAAAAAGTTCTGTTTAATATTTTTAACAGCAAAAAGTGTTGTTCAAACTTTTCCCTATTTTCAGGAAAAAAAAGTTTTTTTCCCCTCCTGTGTTAATACCACATTACTAAGCGACTTTTTTCCATTTACCCTTGAGACTTAAAAATGATGCGATGGACATAATAGCTTTTACTTCCTTTTACGTAGTAAAGGAAGTATTGTGATCACGAAAAAAATTTCACTCAAATTTCGGTCTAAATTTTGACTTTGCTCACCCCTGAGTGAATGTCGCGTAGTTTTTTCGACCTGTCAGCACGTGCATATGTACCTAACAACATACAAACAGCCGAAAAATCAATTTCGACCACCCCCGAGTAAATTACGACGAGTTTTCTCGTGATGTCTGTATGTACGTATGTGCGGATGTATGTGCGTATGTGGCTCGCATAACTCAAAAACTATATACCGTAGAAACTTCTAGCTTGGTATGTAGGCTCTGAGGGGGGTCTAGTTGTGCACCTCCCCTTGTGATTGCATTCGAATGTTCCTAAAGGGGTCTTTTACCCCTTTTTGGGGGTAAATCAATGTTAATTTCAATACAGACTCAAGTGATATGAATTGGCGCCACCACTTGGCGACATGTCGCCAAGCTTTTTGTCGCCAAGTGTTTGACGCCAACTTTGCGACATATCGCCAAGTTGGCGACAAATTTGGCGAAAAAATTATTTTTTGAATTTGGGTTCAACTTGGCGTTATTGGCGATATTTTGCGAAAAATTCACTAAATGATATTAAAATCAGCAATATTTAGAAAAATAACCATTGTAAAATATTTTTTGCATTGTTTCGTGGTAGATTAGGGGAGTAAATATTTGAATTGTTACCTTGCTCACTCCAAGCACTTTTTTTAACACTTAAGGCAACTAAGAAATTTACACGTAAAAGGAAGTAGTGTGGGGTCCATACCAGATTTTTAAGAACAAAATTCAATCGTACTTTATCACTAAACTTTGGAATACATTTTAGTAAAAAAAACAGGAAGAATTTTCATGAAAAATGCCGGTATATAACCAAGAAGCTTACGTTGCTGGACATTTTTAACACATGAATTTTGACATTTTGATTTTAAATAATATGTATCGTAAGCACGAACTACAATAGGTGAAAGAATAAAACTTTGAACTTTTATTCTCTAAATTTGGGTTTTGTTACATAACCCCTTCATTTCCGAAGCCCTTTATTCACTGCAACAGTATTACGCAGATACAATAATCAAAAGAAAAAATCGAAAAAAAATCACTGAAAAGAAGAAATATGCCGAGGAAGGACTGCTGTGTGTGTACTTGCCGAATAGTTTCCCAGGTATCAATGCCAAAATTTTAATGACATTTTCTAGAAGAAAGCCTCGAAAAATGAATCTCTTTCCCCAGAAATTTCGGTTAATTTGATGAATAGTTTATTAGACTTTAAAACGAGAATAAACACCAGAAGAATCAAAGTAAACATCTTCCAAAGTTCCATCCACCCTCGAGCGCTTCTCGGCCCCCTTCGAATAAACCTCGCGCGATTTCCTAGCGGATTCAATTACAGATTAAGCGCCCGGGGATAGGAAAGAGTCCCCTTTAGAGAGGACCCCCCCCCCCCCATTTATTCCGTCGGATACCCCCAGCTGAAGTTTCTTAGTGAGGCGCTAAGCCCGATTTATGCTCCTGCCGATAGTTTGAGTGCATTTAAGGCAGAAATTCAACTTTTGTGCCTTGAAATCGGTAACAAGATGTCTTGTTTATCAAAGCGGAATTGGATGCGGCAGTTCAGTCAAAGGGATAAATTGAATGTTTTGATGAAATCCAGGGTTACCGAGAAGTTGCGTAATTTCGAAAATTTATTTTGAAAACTTTAAGGCGTTATGGATTTGGAAAATTTTGAGTTCGTGTCCGAATTATCCAATATGATTTAAAAGTTCTGCACTGATAGAGAAAATCTACGCAAATGATACAAATAACTACACGTCTGTATTTTTATACTTCCACTTCGTCTTCTTCTTTTGTCGAGCAAGGGTATCTGTTGTCCCTTTATTTTTATAACTGACTATCTATACCCGTACGACTACACTCGTGAGGTTAGCAAATACGAAGATTAAGATAAAAATGAAAAAAAAAAAAAATACCCAGATTGGCGACCTTATACTAAATCGAACCTGACTCTAGTCAGAAGGCATTTTAAATTTAAGAATATTTAATTGTTTTCAGGAGGACACGAAAAATCCTTACCAGTAAAGTTTGCTATTCGCAAAAGCAGAAAAAAAAGAGGGAAATTGAAAATCCTTCTACGAAAATCAATTACAAGTATTTTAATCGCGAACAAAATTAGATACTGGCAACAAGTAAAGATTTTTAATCATTGAATTTTCCTTCTTCGTGGATTAACAATGACGTTGATTCCCAATTGCGTAAGTAAAGGATTTGCCGCATTTCCTAAATAAGTTTTAATTCGTGTTCTATATAATATGAAACTTAACACATTATAATTCGAGTTCCACATAAAATGTAAGTTCCAAACACATTCTATCAGAAGCAAAAAAAATGCCTAAAATTTCAAGAATGTTTTGACTTCAAAAATCGTGATAACCTCGATATTCTATAAATCCTACTTTTGATGACGTCAGCCACATATCCCAAATCTCTCTTTGAGGGGAAAAAAAGATCGAATTTAAGTACTCTTCAACAGCATTCAAAACCGCCGTAGCTAACCGTTCAACGGAAAGAAAATAATAAAATTTTGAAAGCAATGACGCTGATGTGAGCACAATTATAAAAATTTGAATACATTTAAATGGCAAAAGCTAAGTTATTGAAACATTTTCATGCAGAAAAAATGAATTTTAAATCCCACTTAAAGAACTGAGTTGAACTTATGTTGAGCGTCAGTTGACGCTGCATGATATAGAAATAATTTTGCAGGCAAAATTTTGAACTTAAATATTTGCATAGCTGGATGCGAAGAGCTTTGGACAAAACTAATCTATCTAAATTTACAAACTGGGTCATTCCATATAAAATCAACAAATGGGTCGTGCCTCACCATTTTTGATTTTGATCATACTTGGTAGGAAATATGCACCAATATTCTGTACCTCCAAACTGTTTTATTTTTTTCTCGAAAAAATTTTATTTTCGAGATATAGCCATTTTTTTGTTCCGCCGATGAGTAAAATTCGGCATTTTTGATCTTTTTTCTAACAGCTCTGGTAAATTTACTTAAAGTGGTAGAAAGATCAAACATGGCTTATTTTGAAGCTAAAAGAATGAACTTTCATTTGTGCATAAAAAGAAACGCCTAAATATAAATTTTCCCGTGTCAATTCGTGGTTCAAAAAGTGCCGTTTTCGTCATTTCAAGCATGAAAAAATATATGAAGGACTGACAGTGGGGTTCTAATTTTTTTTTCTCTTGAACCCAGTTATAGATACTAGAAGCACAGAAAAAAATTAAATGATACCAGTAGTCCTTCATTATGAAAAAATTGCTTAAACTTGAGAAAAAAATGAAAATTGGCCTTTTTCACTCCCCAAAAACGGCCTGTGGAACAGGTAGTAAAAATTTACAAATGCATGGAGTAAAAAGGTGTTACATTGCCCTTTAAAATGAAACAAAACTGTCTTGTTATTCCAAGGCATTAAAGAGATATAAGCTTTCAAACTTTGGAAAAAAATGAAAAATATCCTTTTTCACTCTCCAAAAACAGCCTGTGGAATAGGTAGTAAGAATTTGAAAATGTATGGAGCAAGAAGACATTACATTGAACTTTAAAAGGAAACAAAAACTGTCTTGTTATTCGAAGGCATTAAAGAGATATAAGCCTTCTAAGTTAGATGATTGTTATGAAAAAATACATTAAACTTGAGAAAAAATGAAAAATGGCCCTTTTCACTCCCCAAAAATAGCCTGTGGAACACTTAGTAAAAATTTGCAAATGTATGGAGTAGGAAGGTGCTACATTGCCCTTTAAATCGAAACAAAAACTATCTTGTTATTCCCAGGCATCAAAGAGATAAGGCCCTCTGAAAATTGAAAATAATTGCTTTAACTTATGCTAAAAATCTTGCATGAATTTTCAATTTTCAGAGGGCCTTATCTCTTTGATGCCTGGGAATAACAAGACAGTTTTTGTTTCGATTTAAAGGACAATGTAGCACCTTCCTCCTCCATGCATTTGCAAATTTTTACTAAGTGTTCCACAGGCTATTTTTGGGGAGTGAAAAGGGCCATTTTTCATTTTTTCTCAAGTTTAATGTATTTTTTCATAACAATCATCTAACTTAGAAGGCTTATATCTCTTTAATGCCTTCGAATAACAAGACAGTTTTTGTTTTCTTTTAAAGTTTAATGTAATGCCTTCTTGCTCCATACATTTTCAAATTCTTACTACCTATTCCACAGGCCGTTTTTGGAGAGTGAAAAAGGATATTTTTCATTTTTTTTCAAAGTTTGAAAGCTTATATCTCTTTAATGCCTTGGAATAACAAGACAGTTTTTGTTTCATTTTAAAGGGCAATGTAACACCTTTTTACTCCATGCATTTGTAAATTTTTACTACCTGTTCCACAGGCCGTTTTTGGGGAGTGAAAAAGGCCAATTTTCATTTTTTCTCAAGTTTAAGTAATTTTTTCATAATGAAAGACTACTGGTATCATCTAATTTTTTCTGTGCTTCTAGTATCTATAACTGTGTGCAAGAGAAAAAAAAATTAGAACCCCACTGTCAGTCCTTCATATATTTTTTCATGCTTGAAATGACGAAAACGGCACTTTTTGAACCGCGAATTGACACGGGAAAATTTATATTTAGGCTTAACCCAAATCGTTTCTTTTTATGCACAAATGAAAGTTCATTCTTTTAGCTTCAAAATAAGCCATGTTTGATCTTTCTACCACTTTAAGTAAATTTACCAGAGCTGTTAGAAAAAAGATCAAAAATGCCGAATTTTACTCATCGGTGGAACAAAAAAATGGCTATATCTCGAAAATAAAATTTTTTCGAGAAAAAAATAAAACAGTTTGGAGGTACAGAATATTGGTGCATATTTCCTACCAAGTATGATCAAAATCAAAAATAGTGCGGCACGGAAATTTCTGAAAATTTGTTGATTTTATATGGAATGACCCAACTATAAAAATGCGCAATAGAAAGTTTTACATTTAGGGCATTTTTTACTTTGCACTATAAAGTAAAAAATATAAAACTTTTTAACGAGAAGTCAAATGTTGACTTTTTAAATAATCGATTGATTTCATTTTTGATTTCAATTATGATTTGAACAGTTGTTACAATTCACGACTACACTCAAGCCGGTTCTAGCTGATAAAGAAAGCCCTTCTGTTATCTACATTAAAAAATTGCAAAGATAAAAACCCCAACTAATGGTCAATTAAATATCAATGATAAATATTTAACCGTTACGATGAATAAAATTCT
Organism: Uloborus plumipes; assembly: GCA_038373865.1. NCBI lineage: Eukaryota > Metazoa > Arthropoda > Arachnida > Araneae > Uloboridae > Uloborus > Uloborus plumipes. Next base: position 38,334 of record JAXGGA010010977.1, read on the forward strand.
TACAATTGCTTATGTCATAAAAAACGTTTAAATGAAAATCATTCGTCAGGCGTAAGTCATCATAATATGAAGGAAGAATAATTCGAATGTTTTCGTAATTTTAAAGACTTAAAACTTACTTGTTTCATACTGCGTCAATCCGGCCAACACAATATCATCCCATACAATCTGTTACGAATATAGCTTTCTTCCTCTCGTCGACTTATGCTGTCAGACACAAACATCCATCGTAACGAAGACGCGAAATAGGGAGAATAAGTTCACACCTCCGCACATAATATTACCAACAGTTTTTTTTTTTCAAAGTTTGCTTGATGCGCGATTTATCGAGAAATTTTTCCTTGTTTGAACTGAGCCTGTCTTCCACGAAAAAAGACAGCAGAAACACTGGATAAATAATTTAGATTCCGTTTTTTGCTATTTAAATCATTGTTCGTTATAAGTCCATAACTAGGACTCATGTTGTTTTACTAATCGGCTCACTATAGCGTAAGAAGCCATCCTTGCAAATAAGCCCGAACAAGTTTCATTTCATTTCATTTCACTTGGCGCCGAAGGAGCGGGAGGGGTTGATGAGAATGGATGCAGTGTCCCTAATCTCCAGTACGTACTTGGTTTCAGTTAGTTTTAACTTTCACTTCACATCACGCTCCAGGGTAACCCCGTACATACCACAACTCGTGATTTGACCGGGAGAAAGGACAAAGCTTGAAAATGCACTTCCGAAACCACGTCATGTTCTTACAGGTACGAATTTTACTATACTTTTTTTCAGCGTGTTTAACAATCCAAAGAGACTCCTAATTTTGTAAAAGCATCTATGGTATTTAAAGTTTCATCAATGTCAATATGTATATGCTTACTATGTTTTGAACACTGCAAAATAAATCGTACCATATTTCTTAGCGGAGTTTCGAAAATAACATGGTATTCAACACCGTTTTTAGTGCTATTTCAGACTGATAGTAGTTATTCTTGTATTGAGAGAGTAGCGTGCCATACGTCGCAAATTATACAAAATAAATTGTCCGTTTAATTTCAAACAAAAGTAATGACGCATTAAAGGAAAAGGAAAAAAAAACTATGATTTACTGACATTTTCATTGCCGCGGACATTGAAGTGTGGCTGTTGAACCAACAGATGTTCTTGTAAACTGATGAACGAATGTTGCAAGATGGCAATTCTCTGTAAACTCGTCATTTTCCATACAGAATCTGTCCGGCCATGTGTTTTTGAAATGTTCGTTTAATTTTTATAATATTTCTCAGGAAATATATCAATTATTTTGGTTCGAAAGAGGGCCAATTGAAGTTTGTGTTTTTCTGATAAACCATGATGGGGGGGGGGGGAGTCCCCTGCCTGGTATAGCTAGGCAGGGGACCAGCTGATGTGCCAGGAGACTGTATTCGTACTTTGACGCGTATTGTCTGCAAAATAATTGGAACATAATTAGTTACGAAACTACCTGTAAATTTAGGCACAAATTGTGGAAATTATAACTAATATGTTTTATGATTAAACTAATTAACATTAATAAAATCACATCATCAACGACCCAAATGCATACTTTCATCACAAATGTGGCTCTCAAAACTAAACAAAGTGCCATTTCAACACTGTTCTCAGCTATTTCCGCAAATTCAAGCTGATTACTTTAAACTGCATGCCAAAAAAAAAAACATTTGCAAGAGCAACAATTTTTTTTTTCTATTGCGGCTTTGAATTTGTGGCAGGGTACTTTGTAAAAACTCTGGACAGAACGTACATGACAATTTTAAGTTTTAGAAACAAGTAATTAGACCTTATTTCATAAAAAAGAGGTAGTTGCATTATTCTATTTTTTATATTAATTGCCAAATTTATTCAGTGTTCATAACTTTTTTGAAATATTGCCTTTAAGGGTTAGACTATAGGATTGGGAAAGCTAGGGGAGTGTATTTTTGGTGCTTAGATAATTTATGGAAAAAAATTGTTACAGCTCCAAATACTATTGGCCCACAAAGTATTAATGCTTTACTTGTATTAAGAGCGATAATTGCTTTATTACAGTTTGTTATTTTTTAAATACTCGTTCCGAACAGCCAATTACGAGTTTACAAATGAGAATCGCCCATATATTTCTTTCTATAAATATTTTCTCAAAATGAGTACGATTCAAATGACAACGATTGGATTTCTTTGCTGTGCTGGATTTTGAAATTAACAGTTCAATTATTAACAACTTTCTTTCTTTTTTTTTTTTTTTTTTTTTTTTTTTTTGCGTATTTCAGGCCAGTTTTATTCTTTTTTACAAAGTAATAGTTTCATTCCGAGATGGATCTTAAGCTTTTGATGTTTTGTTGTATTTTTATCGTTTTTTCCAGGAAAAATTGAAAACTTTTTTTTTAAACAAAATTATTCCCACCCAATTTCAAATTTTTTAAGCGGTAGAAATGAAGCATATTGCACCTCCGCAAGCGGAAACAACTGAGAGAAAATATTTTTATTTTGTAACGTGAATTGTGATCCTTCTTCTGGATAAAATTTAAATATTATCGACATGAATAAATTGTGAACGACCCTTCGAACTCTGAGATTCAGCAAGCTGGGGCGCAAAGCCGAAACCCGGAGCGTAAAGTCTTGAAACGGGAAAAATGCTCAGTTCGGATTTATAAAAGTTAAACGAATCTCATTTTGCAACAAATTTACTGTTCGTGAGATTTTATACTTCGAAATTAAAACTCTGCACGTGTAAATAGTTTTGCACCCAAACATTAAATTTTCTAGAATAGGAAGTTTCCGGGCGGTTGTGCCGTGGTCTGAGTGTAGACCAGGGCACAACAGCCCGGGGGGGGGCGTGCCCCCTAGGGGTCCGTGGTTCGGCACAACAGCCCGGAAACTTCATATTCTATTGACACCGGCCGTGAAAGCCTTCACTCTTACATTAAATTTTCTGTCCATTCATTATATACTTTACCTATTTGGAAATAAACGACGTATTTCTTTTTCTTGCAGCGGCTACGTTGCAGCTAAGGTATCGCTGTGTACCAAATTTCCCGCATTGATGCGTCGAAAATAGGGTTGTTGTGTAAAATTGAAACTTCATCCTAAGTATAAGATCTTACCGTTTCCTCCTTATTTAATAATTTAGAGAAGCTTGCCCTAAATGGTCCTGCACTGGTAAATGTATTTTATTTTGAAGCTTACATTTATGTTTTTTAAAATTAAAACTTTGAAGCGTCATTCTTAATTCCTAATGCCCCTTGATTACCATTCATAAGGAAAACATTTCTTCATCTTAAAAATGGAATTTTAATTAAAAAAAATAAATTTTATTAATCTGTAAAAGTGGTACATTAAAAAAAAGTGTTAGACAGTTTAATACCTTAAACAGACAGGTTTATTTTGTATTTAAGCAAGTTGGGATTCTTTTAGTTTAGAATTACTTTTCTATCAGGCCCGTCATTTAGGGGGGGGGCAGGGGGGTTTCAATTGTCCCCCTTGACTTTGAGAAATCAATGTATTTACATAAAGTGGACGTGGCTTTTGATGTTTTCCGATGAAATTGCATTGAGTTTGGACGCTTTGCCCCCCCCCCCCCCTGGAAAAACTTGAAATGATGTCCCTGCCTTCTATCATAAAATGAGATAATTTCCAAAATTAATAAGATTATTTTCTATTTTCCCCCTCTCGAAGTAGATATTAGTAAAATAAAATGTTACATATTGTAACGAGTCCGTAGCACCTTCAACTTTCTTAAATGACCATTCCAATCTTGAGGAAATAACTCTAAATTTATTTACAAGTATGTACACTATTTACACTATGAGCAGGAAACAATAGCTAAACATCCAGCAATTAGGCAGCAAACAGTACACTGTACTCTCAACAGTAACTCAGCACCACGTATCTAACGTGAACAGTAATTAAGAAATTACAAAAGCAAAAACAACATTCGCCCAAAGCGAATAAAAACGAGCACTCTCAGAAATCAACATCTGAAAAGAACTGACTGACTTGTGTTCAAGGCCAGCTATTTATACACGGAAAGAATTCCCGACAACTTTCTAGTAATATCTGGAATATTCCAAATCATTCATAACTTTAAACAATTCATTCAAGAAAACGCTAGAAATAAAAAGAAAAACACCACTCCGAGCGAAAATGTCTTCACGCTTATTAAAGTTAGGGCAAGTGTAAAAACTACAAAGTGTTACAGGTCAGATAAAACCAAAACTAATGAAAATGATGCAAGGTAGGAAAAACAACAACTATTTACAAGATTTGTAACATTGCCCCCTTCCCAAGGACTGCACGTCCCGGGCAGTACAATCCCCAGAAAGGAAGCAAGGGAAAATTTACAGATGCACACATTACATGATAACCAATCGTAAACAGGATAAACAATAACAATGAGAACATGAAAGAAATAATAACATTGATAGAGAAATATTACAAACAATTAAAGGCAAAAGTTATTTACAAAATTTACAAACAAATTACCATGGTAGCTCTACATTTAATTTACGAACTATGGCCATAGTATGGGGCTAGCCGATCATAATGGACAACCCTAGGTTTTGAATGTGATGACTTCTGGATCCTCACTACGACGTCGTTCAGCCGGTGGAGAACTGTGTAAGGTCCATCCCAATGCGACTGCAATTTGGGTGACAGACCTTTACGTCGGATGGGAATCCATAGCCATACTTTGTCACCTTCTTGAAAGTCATGACCAGTGGACCTTGTGTCGTATCGGGTCTTCATCTTCTCCGTCGCGATATTGATTCGCTCCCGTGCAAAGTGATGAACGTCTTCCAACCGGGCCTGGAGATCCTGGACGTACTCCTCAGGCGATGAAGGCGCATCTGGAGGGAGACCGAAGACGAGATCACAAGGTAGCCGAAGCTCTCGGCCGAAGAGCATCTGTGATGGGGAATATCCGGTGGTCTCGTGGACAGCACTGCGGTAGGCCAGCAGGAACAGAGGAAGTTTCTTGTCCCAATCCTGTTGATTTTTGGAGACCATAAGCGAGAGATTATTAAGGATTGTCCTGTTGAATCTCTCCACCATGCCGTCCGATTGTGGGTGTAGTGGTGTCGTTCGAGTTTTTTCAATTTTGAGGATTTTACATAGGCCCTTAAACACAGCAGAGATGAAGTTTCTCCCCTGATCGGAGTGGATCTGCAAAGGTGTCCCATATCTCGAGATCCAATGCTGGACTAGAGTCTCTGCTATAGTGGTAGCTTCTTGATCCGGAATGGAATATGCTTCGGGCCATTTGGTGAAATAGTCAATGGCAACGAGGATGTATTTGTTCCCATCAGTAGTTTTCGGTAGAGGACCAAGAATGTCGATCCCGATTCGTTCGAAAGGAGCTCCTACGTTGTAAAGATGTAGTTTCCCGCGGCTTCTTCTCTTCGGTCCTTTACGGGCAGCACAGGCGTCACAAGAATGACACCACTTCTCCACGTCATCCTTCGCCTTGCTCCAGAAGAAGCGCTCTCGAACCTTGTGGAGGGTTTTCAGGATACCAAAGTGTCCTCCAGTCGGACTACTGTGCAATTCCTTTAGAACGTCTGGAATTCTTGATCTGGGAAGGAGTAACTGCCATTTGAATGCTTTACCATCGTCAGATTCCCATTTCCGATACAGGACGCCATTTCGCAACTGGAGAGATTTCCATAGAGCCCAGTATCTTTTCGTCGCAGGACTGTAGAGAGAAACGTCTTGCCAACTAGGTCGCCGACTGTCCTTTTCCATTAACTCTATGATAGGCTTTAGGTCTGGGTCTTCAAGCTGATCTTTTCTAACTTGGTCGTCACTCCATGGATCAGGATCTGAAGATGATGAAGTAGCAGTAACTTGACAGGCAGTAGGGATTGTCATCCCGTACTGTTTCTCAATTCGGGAGCAATAATGGCAGTTCTCGGAACAAGGTCTTCTTGATAATGCGTCAGCATTACCGTGTGACGAACCTTTTCGGTGCTTAATCTCGATGTCATATTCCTGGAGCCGCTGTATCCACCTGGCTACCTGGCCCTCTGGATTCTTGAAATTCAACAGCCAAGTTAAAGAGGCATGATCAGTCCGGAGCAGGAATTTACGGCCGTAGAGGTAATGATGGAAATGTTCTACAGCTTTAACTATGGC
>JAXGGA010010978.1:0-44460 GCA_038373865.1 Uloborus plumipes
AAAATATGTTTATTAAGTTAAAGTTCTGAATTACATTTAATCAATGTCAATCAATTAATAATTAATATTATTAACAATATCAATTAATAATATCATCAACCGAATTGTAATATTTAATGTGTATATTTAAGAAGCTTTGGACAATGGTTTCAGCTATGAACTTTTATCACTTGTCTTTTACGAAATAGAAGAACTGTTGCAAATGGGCTTTCCTATAAATTCAGGAATATTTAGGGGGTGAAAGTTTCAAAAACTTAAATTTATATCGTTAAAAAATTAAAACCATTTGCACTTGTTTATTAATGGAAATAATCATCTTTTCTCATTAAGGAGCCTGCTTCAATATCTAGTCATGTCTTCAATATCTAGTCATACTAGCAGGATTAATAATAAAGGTTTATGCTCAGGGAGGTCATTTCAAGTTTTTCCGGGGGGGGGGGGTAAAAGGTCCAAACACAATGCAATTTCACCGGAAAGCATCAAAAACCACGCCCACTTATATATAAATACATTGCTTTCTCAAAGCGAGGGGGGGGGGGCAATTGAACCCTCTAAATGACAGGCCTGTTTATGCTCTCTGCTTTTTTTTACAATCTAATCTCTGCATAAAATTATTCATGCATCCAATGTGTGCAAATGTTCTCAAAATTTAGCAGAAAGGAAAGCTGCAAGCTTTTCCCCTGCAAAATGGCTTCTTTACAATGTGGAATGGATAACATTCTGGAGATTTGTATCCAAATACTTGCTGCAATCTATGATCTTAAAAAAATGCTTAGATGCATGAATAATTTTTTTATGCTGAGATTAGATTGTAAAAAAGCAGAGAGCATGAACAGGTCCGTCATTTAGGGGGTTCAGTTGCCCCCCCCCCCCTGCCCCGGCTTTGAGAAAGCAATGTATTTACATATAAGTGGGCGTGGTTTTTGATGCTTTCCGGTGAAATTGCATTGTGTTTGGACCCTTTACCCCCCCCCCCAAAAAACTTGAAATGACGTCCCTGAGAATAAACCTTTATTATAAATCCTGCTAGTATATTTAACTCTGAACTTGGATCACTATTTGCGATGTATAGCCTCAAAACTGTTTGCCATCGTGAGCCATCTTGCTTGGGAAAAGCTTGCAGGGTTCCTTTCTACTAAATTTTGAGAACATTTGCCAGACATTACAGCTTTAGACACATCCCATAAGTATTTTTGACTCAATTCTTTGACATCAACTTCTGGTAAAACGCGTTCTATTATCTTAAAGTTCATGACTGGTAAATCTTAGCAATCTTGTAAGAATTCTCCAATAGGTCAACTAAAAGAATTTTGTCCAGTAGTCGGCCTATCAAGAACCACCGTTAACTTTCTAAGTGGTAATTCATTAAATGAAGGAAACATACCACGCGCGGCTTGTAGTGAGGGTTCTAAAGACTTTTCTGAAAGTCTAATAGCACCATTTGATTTTCCAGTGCTAACTGATGTGCCATCACACCCATAGCTTTTATGTTTTTATCAATCGAACTTTTTTCCCCCCATAAATCATGAAACTGAAGCTACAAAGGCTACAATTTCTTTCAGGGGCGGCCCTAGTAGTTTTGCCGCCCCAGACAAAAATGAAAAATGCCGCCCCTCTTAAAGTTTGAAAAGAAATAAATTGCTTATGAATACAACTCAATAAATAGATGCTGTGAATTAAAAACAGAGTGACAAAATAAAATCCTATATTCACAGTCGGATTTAAACCGAATATCGCCCTAAGCTATTTTAGATTTCGGACCCCTTTTGTAGTCCATAAAACTTTGTTGCAGGCAAAACAGGATTTTTGTCCTTTATTTTCGCTGTTTCAAAAGCACTTGTCCCCCCCCCCTTTTTTTTTGCACTTCATACTGTCTTTATTTATTTTTACTTCATTCATTTCTACTGATCTTGGAGACGGATGAGTATGAAGAGAATGATGCAGTGACTATTTTTTATAAAGTATGGAATAGTTGGAAATTCAAGGGGTAGGGAGTTTCTTTCTCGGGAAAAATTTGGAAAAATAAATCTAAAATTCTGCAGTTTGAGGTTTTATAAAGGGTAACTAAGACAACAAAAATAACAGGAGAAAAATAGGCAAACAATACATTTCAAAAGTTATATCTTCTCTTGCAAATTAAAATCAATTAAAATAAAAATTGCTTGTGCTTGTGGTTCTATACATCGGTGACATTAATCAACAAGGAAAAAGAGCTTGGGAGGAAAAAAGAAAACCGACATTGGCTTTCGATATAAAGTTAGTGTTGGACCGTCGCTCCAATCTACCGACTAACAAAACACTAAATTAAATGTAAAATGATCAATAGAAAAAAATGCATTGCATTGAATGATTTAAAGGAAATGGTGTGAATATTTAACAAACAGAAGAGTAACATCCCGGCCATAAAGACAATTGATTCTTTATGCATTTGATAAAAAATAAAGTTGCAGCACTTTTCAAAGAGTTTCAAAGATTTATTTAATTGTTTTCGAGAAATCTAGAACAAAAATATTTACGGCACTTTATTTGCACTTTGCAGCCTCTGGCATTTTAATACTGAATTGCTTAGTTTCACATATTGCACTAACTTTGTAAGAAACATCTGTTTTAAGTTAAAAAGTATATACTAAAGATTTCTCCGAACATTGTTTTTTTTCCCATGGGTTTATGTAAGTATTAAAAATATATAATGCGTCCTTAATTTTTAAATCTATTTCTATATACAATCAATTATCTAAAATTTGTAAAATTATCATTTAAAAAATGCAGTTAAATAACACTTGTAGCTGATGCACACTTACATGACAACTTGATGAGAAATTAATAATTTACTTGCTACATCAGAAGTACCAGGTAAAGTATCGTTGAAAAAGTATTGCTATGATCAGGGCCTGAGTAAGATATCACGGGCCCTAGGCCTAATACTTTTTTGGGCCCCCCATAATGAATCTTTTCAATTTTAAGCATGGGATAAAACAAATTTAGGCATCGACTACAACAATTTTAGCCACTTGGGGGGCCCCTAAATTGTGGGGGCCCTAGGCCGTGGCCTAGTTGGCCTGTTCAGTAATCAGGCCCTGGCTATGATCACTAGCTGAGCTACGTGCACATATCTAAGAAACCCTGGGGTTTCCCAGAATCTAGTTTGAAGACCTTTGTACTAGATAAAGTGCATTTATATGACTTGTTTCTCTCTATATAATTTACAAAACTATTATCAGGGGCACGCCAGCGAGAGGACTCTATGACCACCAAAAAAAATTTCATATTCGGCAAATTTCCACAAATGTTTCGGAAAATTTGAAGACAGTGAGATAGTTTTGTAATGTAGTGTATCCAAGTGTAAGAAGCAGACGCAGTGGACTATGATGGTGAATACTAAGAACATATTTATTAGGAACACGTGAACTGTAAGAACATAAACGAGGTTAAAATACAAGCTAAAAACAAGACTACATGACTATAGACACAAGCTGCTACCAACAGCCGAGCTGGAAGGTGAACTACCGAGGTGGACTGCACGTGTAACATTTTATACGGTGGTATGACGTCATTCGCTCGATACAATGGTACGTTTCACTTTCCTTCAATTTGCAAGTACGGAGGGTTTAGTATTGTGGCTCAACACAATTATGCCTATTTTTCCTTTTTCAATTGATGCCTAATATCTCTTCATAGCATATGTAAGTATCTATGCATGCATACATTTTATTATTTTTTTCTTTTAGTCGATCGGTAAAATTCGGCGCTTCCTTTGATGAGTTGATATTTTTTCCCTCCCAAAAAAACTACGTTTTAGGCACCCCAGCTTCTTTCAATTATTTCAAAATCTTGAATTTCTTAAAGTTATCTGCTGTAGGTAGTTTGTTTTTTAAAATTTCTCCATTGACAGTTATAGTTTCTAAGAATTTGTTTATGTTATAAATATATATTCGTTTATTTTAATACTCTATGTTGAAATAGCCGAAAATGTTGTTTAGAATGGATACATTAAAATAACAAGCTTAAACATCGTTATATTCATACCTTTCAGGATTCCGAAGTGCAAAAAGAACGATATTTGTTAATTTTTTTTTGTACGTTTCTTTCATTAAAGAAAATTTATTTATACACTGCGATGCAAAAGTTTAGACAAAATGCAAATATGTGAATAAAAAGAAAACTATTCAACGAAATGCTTTAAAATTTCTACTGCAGGTACACAATATGGTCCCAAATAAGGGTCAGGAGTTCTTTAAACTATAACTGAAATCAATTTTTGGATATTACGAAAGATAGTTTTTTACATTGTTGCAAAAGTTTAAACAATAGTCAGATTTTATGCAAATATCCCTTGAAATATGATTGGTGGAGGAAATGCGGGACTGTATTATTCATTTATAAAGTGCAGAGATTGCTGAATAAATAATCAAAATCTCAAAAGCTCTTTAGTTCTCGTGTAAAGAAGATGAGAAAGTTTGGAAGCCGAAATTTGAAAACGAACCTACTTTATTAGTTTTTTGTCTTTTAAATCGGCTCTAGTATGGTAGTACATTGTTTTTTACTTTGTGGAGAGTAAATTCAGACATGCGTATCGTTCAAAAAGTCCAAGAAAAATGATATTTCTTAAGGGTGAAGGAATTGAAAAAACGGCTCAGACTGACGATTCGCCCCTTAATACTACAAAACTTCAACTTGGGTCAAAAGCAGACGCGATAGCATAAGTAGATGAACAACTGAATCGGGATGCATAAAAAAAACAAAGAATTGTGCCTGAGCCTTTTCGGACAGAGTGTCCCAAATAAGCCAGATTTTAATGTGAAAAGCAGCATATGTATCATCGTGACTAAAAAATGAATGGTACTTTCTTTGATAAAAATTATTAAAATTGGGATGGCCTGGATGGATTATAATTCTTTTCGCGGGACTTGAGAAATATCCAATGATCATATGCTGTGCTGCTTTTACCAATAAAATCTGGCTTATTTGGGACACTCAGTCCGAAAAGGCTCAAGCACAATTCTTTGTTTTTTTTATGCATTCCGATTCAGTTTTTCATCTACTTATGCTGTCACGTGCTGTTTTTGACCCAAGTTGAAGTTTTGTAGTATTAAGGGGCGAATCGTCAGTCTGAGCCGTTTTTTCAATTCCTTCATCCTTAAGAAATATCATTTTTCTTGGACTTTTTGATCGATACGCATGTTTGAATTTGATCTCCGCAAAGTAAAAAACAATGTACTATCATACTAGAGCCGATTTAAAAGACAGAAAATTAATAAAGTAGGTTCGTTTTCAAATTTCGGCTTCCAAACTTTCTCATCTTCTTTACACGAGAACTAAAGAGCTTTTGAGATTTTGATTATTTATTCAGCAATCTCTGCACTTTATAAATGAATAATACAGTCCCGCACTTCCTCCACCAATCACATTTCAAGGGATATTTGCATAAAATCTGACTATTGTCTAAACTTTTGCAACAATGTAAAAAACTATCTTTTGTAATATCCAAAATTTGATTCCAGTTATAGTTATAAGTACTCCAGACACGTATTAGGGACCATATTGTGTACCTGCAGTAGAAATTTGAAAGCATTTCGTTGAATAGTTTTCTTTTTATTCACATATTTGCGTTTTGTCTAAACTTTTGCATCGCAGTGTATGTTCGAGTCAAAATGCCGCCCCTAAAATTTGCCGCCCCGGACAGGGGTCCGGAATGTCCGCCGCTAGGGCCGCCCCTGATTTCTTTCCCTGGGCCATTTACTGGAGCACCATGTCCGAAATATTTAGAGTCTGTTTCCTCAACCAAAGATATATGTTCTTCTACAATCCTATAGCAGCTACGCTAGCGGAGCTGTATTTCGTTTACCATCACGGGGGCCCCGATAGAACGCGGGCACTGTGTGACGAGGGTCTTAGATTCTGTTTATAGTTTATATTATTTTACTTTTTACTCCACATAAATCACAGAGGATTCCCAGTTTCAAGTGTTAATTCAGTTAGATTCCACATTCATAAACAAGTTTCTAACCAAGCCGCATGACCTTGTAAAATGCTAGTTTTGATTAAAATTACTTAAGTTTAGAATAAATGTGGGAGATCTAAATGTTGTTTACTATACTTTTTTTCAAACCCAATTTTGTCCCCCGACTTTGCTGTGTACATTTTTCAACTTGAATTATTTTTTACATTTATTCTTAATATTTAAAAAAAAATTAGAAAAAAATAATATTTTTGAAGAAATTCATAAACTTCAGTCTTCGTGCGGCACACCTAAACAATTTCTGAATAGACTGAAATTTTTTGTGGAATATGTGGGTAGGTAGGGGCAACTTTTTATCAACTTAGTAAATTGAATTTCGAAAAAAAGTTTTTTTCGATACACTGTATTGTACAAAAAAGGTTTGCTTTTCATTTTCATTTTTTTAAAAATCTTTTAAAATATAAAGAACTTTTGTCTATTCAAGTATTTTTTCTTCCTGTGTTGTTATTTAAGAATTTGAGTTTAAAAAAAAAATTATTTAAAATGTGTCCTGTTATTTTTGTTCACTTCCTTTTTTTATTTTAAAATTTACTAGATAATTTTTGTTTTAAGCAAAGCTTTTCTTTTCTTTTCTTTTTGCCTGTCTTAAAGAAATTTAAGCGTTCCTCTTTTCTTTCTTTAAGTGATTATTTTTATTTTAGCAAAAACTTCATTTTCTGCAACTCTTCCTACTGGTAATTCCAAGACACCTTTATCAAATCAGGCTGAAACTTTAAAACAAAATAAAACATCTGGAAATAGTATGTATATATTGTTTTATGCATAATTTATATCGGAAATATCAAAACGTTAAAAAAAATCCTTTTTTTATTTTTTATAATGATAAAGTATTTGTTTTATTAGTAACATTTGAGAAACATCTTATTGTTTACTGCCAAATTATAAGTAATTTTGACTTTTTGATTGATTTATTTTATTTTCTAAAACACTTTTAAACAGTTTAAGTCTAAATTTTATGAGATTCATAAAGTGGTTTGAAAGGAAGTGTCAATGCAGCTAACTATGAATAAAGTCATCACCCCGTGTTTTTAATTTTATTTAAATTATATGGAATATTTGTTGAGGATATCCATACTACCCATCAAATTTTAAGATATTTTTGAAACATACTTCAACCTGTTATTTTATTTTATTCTGAGGCTTCAATTTTCTTTTTTTCTAAAGGTTTTCAAAAAGTTAGTTTATGTTAAGAAACCATAAATCTAACATTTTTACTAAAAAAAAAAAAAAAAGTCTGGAAGCATTTTCTTTAAGTTTGGAGCTATGAGTGATTTAAAGAATAAATTTATTGGAAAGAATTACCTTTGAAAGTACTATAATGTTTGAATATTTTTTGTGAAATAGTAGTATATTTTTATACTTTTAGAGCAGCAGAGTAGAAAAAATCGTTGAAAGAAAAAATCTTTTAAAAAAAAAAAAAAAAAAAAAAAAAAAAAAAAAAACAGTCAAAAATCAAGTACAATTAATTAGAAACACATAGCTTGAAAGTTTTTAGTAATTGACCATTAATTTTAATGGTCATTTTTGGAAAGTTTAGATGAATTAGAAAAAGTGTTTTGAAGCATGAGTTTAAATGTTCTTAAAAGTTTTGAGCCTGGGTCTAAATGTTAAACTTAATTTAGAAACTTTCTCTTTTAATCAATCAGTTTCTGAAAAGTCATATTTTGAAAATGGTTTTCAGTATTTTAAGTTATTCTTTTCATACAACAGTAAAAAATATGTCTGTGAAATTTTAAAAACTAAACATATTTTCTTATACAGTTTTATTTTTAAATTCCTGTGTTAAAAAGAATTTCACAAAAGTGTCCCAACTAACAAAATGTTTAAAGGTTTTGAAAAATACAATTATTTTCTTGTTAAAACTGAAGGAAAATGCCGTCTTGTTTTGTGCAATAGTCCTATTTTATGTTAAAACAATATTTCTCTTTTTATAAATCAAATAATAGTAGCAGCTGTATGGAAATAGCTTGATTCCCCTCAAAGCGTTTAGTAGATGTACAATCTCCTGCATTATTATTCATTCATTTAGATGTGCTCTGTGGTCTTAAAGTAACTGCGTGTGTGTGCAGGGTTCGCACATTCCTCCTAAAATTCCTAAAATTTCTAAAAAAAATGCATCTCCTAAAATTGAAAAAAAATAAAAAAGCTTACAGTAGCTCTTTAGGAGAATTTAACAGACCCTTCTGAAAGTATTTTATTGCAAAAACAAACTTTTCCCCAGATATTTAATGTCATAGACATTTTAGTAAATATTTCCTTTAAAAGGCGCTCTTCACATCCTTTTTTTTTAAATCTTGAGACCGACTTAAAATTCTTCCTCTTAAAAACAAACTATTTAATCTTCAAAGCAGCTGTTTCATCACTTTATTTAAATCGAACATTTCCTGTCTGTGAAATTTTAAGACTTATAGCTGTGTATTACCAGTCTATCACGATTATTTAAAAATTCCGAAACCTGTTTGCATCTGTTTTTGAAAAGCTTGCTCATTTTAATTAACTATGTAAATTCACCGCTTGGACATCGAGTTTTATCCTTACCATTAGTTTGAACCTTGTTTAATTTTCTTTTGTAAATAAATTACTTGTAGGCTCGTCATTCAATGTCAATCCATTCAAAAAAAGTCGATTCTGTTACATCTGCATCAATTCAAACCATGAGCATTCTTTAAAGTAGCATAAGTTTTTATCAGATTTTAATTTTGGTTTATGAAAATTTTGAAAGATTAAAAAAAGATTTAAAATGCTGATTATGATGTTTGGGATATCTATGAAATCCAGAAGTCATTGAATCCAATAGATCTAGTAAACTTAGACAACTGTAGGAAAAGGTTGTAAATTATACTAAGTCAAGAATTTCTTCTCTTTATTTTCATTTCCTAATCAAAGTTCGGGTTATAATGTGAGGAATAAAATTAATTATTCCTTACCTTACAGTACTTTAAAATTTTTACTTAACAATTTTTGTTTGCAGTTTGCGCACTTTGTCTGCTTCTAAAATGCATTAACTTATCATGTATAATAAATTGAGAATTGAAAAGATAGCAGAAATAAAATGTAGCTTCAACTAAATTTGCTATTCAAAAATGATTATACTGCTTGAAATATCACAATGCTCTTAGGCCAGGGGGGGGAGGCATAGTTGAAAAGCAAATATGTGGGCTTTTGACGATAAATAAATATTACGCTACTGGTTTCAAATCAAAAGATTGTTGTGAGTCTGAAGAACTTTATGAATATGAAACTTTTCTGGCAATTAGGAAACATACGAAAAATACTAACAAGCAATTTCAGGTATTTTTAAAAAATAGTCTTAAAATTTTGAAATCAAAGTGCATTAAGAGCAGTCAATAGAATTTATAAAGCTGTAGCATTCCATATGATATATGAAAAAATTTTACAATTGAGATTTTCTCAAGTGGTCTGGCAAATCCATTGTATTTAGTTTCTGACATAACATTTGAAAAGAAGGGGAGTAAAAATAAATTAATGTATTAAAAATTGTTTGGTGATGCAAAGATTGTTTTCGATTTGTTACATGGAACACAACAGGCAGCTTGGGTTAACTTCATGAGCTGTTCGGCTGGGCACTACTGTATTAATAGGTAAAAGAAAGAACTGGAAAAGAGAAGAAAAAATCTACATTTGCAAAGATTTGTTAAAGTAACAAAAATTTAAACGATTTAAAAAAAAAAGATTATCTCTAGGTCTAGTGAAATAGGATTAAAAAAAGCTGTAGAAAGCTGCTGTAGCTAAAACATTATGGAAATAACTATTGCACAAAATTCATATATGTAGAAGCTGGTCAGTTGCAAAAATTCAGAATTGCCTATCTTTAAAAGTGAAAATTTTGAAATAATGACCGCAAATTAAAGTGCCTTCTCCCCTGTGAATATGTTACATAAAAATTGGTTGAAACGTTATTCTTTCCCTGACTTTTTTTTGTGGGCATACTTGAAGTTTTTAATTTACGCTATCAGAAATAAAATATATTTTATTTCTTATAGCTGATTATGTAATGAACTACTATCAGGTAAATATTTGTAGTCAAACCAAATTTTACTCCTAAAATTTTGTCAAAATGTTTCTGAAATTCCTGTGAAGTTTTGAAAATATCTATTGGCGAGCACTGTGGGTGTATGTGTTTATATAAAAAGTAAAAAATGAATACAACAAAACTATTCCTTTAATCTTTAATGTTATGGATTAAATTAACTGTGAATCTTTGTTTCTAATGTAGCTATTATGCACTTTATTAATTAACCATGTATTACACTATATATACTACCACTATTCTTTATGCTTTAGCTGAAATCATTCTTTTTGAAGTCTTAAAGTTCTATTAGTTGAAATGATAATTTAATTATTTTTCTTTTGTTTTTGTTTCAAATGTGAAAATAGTGCTTGTTTTCTCTTCTCCAAAGTAATGGGTTGGTTGCTCTTTCAATAGTTTTTCTACACCAGGTATCAAATTTTTTGACACAATTACCTTTTGATTTTCAGAAGCTGTGTTTGAAAAAGATGGAGAGACACTTTTCTGGTCAATATTCCCAGTTGAAAATGAAGATCTTGTTTATGCCAAATGGGAAAATGATGTGATATGGGATTGTGAAGTAATTATGAATATTTTATACTCTAACGTTAAAGCAAAACTGGGCTTAAAGAATGAATCTTTTATTTCAGTTAGACTGCAAGTTAAACTGAATTATGTGTTTGAAACTCGGAAACTCAAATCCAAGAAAAAAGGTAGCAATGGAGGTGATCCTGCGAATACTCTTCCTTGGTCCGTTATTTCAAACATGAATTATCATCATTTTCCAAAATAAATGCAGAAATAGAATTTAATAGAAGTGTATGAAGAAAGTAAATAAAGAATGAATTGAAAATAGGAGTTAATTAAAGGTTTATTGAAGTTATTAAAGGTAAATTACAGACATGTGATTTTTCAGTATTTTTACTGAATTCAGAATTTTTTGAGAGAGCAAAATACTTTGCGTAGAAAAAATAAAGGGGCATTGCAGTCTAAATTTAACATTTACCAAATTATTCCATGCATCCTATTAAAGTGGTTGGCTATTTAGAGAATAACCAGTAAGTACCTTGCATATGTAATGCTATGTACATGAGTAAGGCAGGTTTGTTCATACAGCCATGCAATTTCAGTATTTTTCGCCGTATTTGAGTCACATGTCTGTAATTACACGGTTTGCTTTTGCCACAGTATTTAACGCACTTACCTCATTTTGCTTTTACGAAGGGGAAAGAGCAACCCATATTATAAACAAATTTTAGTTAGAGTATTTTATATGAGTACAAAGTCGTCTTACATTTCCTACAAATCCTATATGTTTTGAAAAAGGTCAAAAACCGTCCTCTATTTCCTATAAATCCCATATTTCAAATAAAAATCCTATATTCAGGGTTCGTACACTCTTGAAAAAAAAAAAAAAAATTCAAATGCTTGATAAAGTTTTAAATCCTTGAAAAAGTTTGAAAAGTTTCTCGAATGTTTATTTTTAAAAAATCATTGAATTGTGCTTAAATTTTTTTAAAAATATTTCATCAGTGCAATTTTTCGAACAAATGTTCAATATGTATCGTCGAGAAGAATTGTCTCCTGTGTTTGAGATTTCAATTCTTTTGCATCTTGCAAATACACTAGGTGGCCAAAAGTATCCGGACACTTTCAAAAATTTACATTTTTAGATATAACTCGAGAAATAAGTGATCAATTGTTCTTTAACTTTAGTCATACAAAATATATTCTTCACCGAACATTTCCAAGTTGAAATTAAATTACCCTTGCATTTGGGGGACGATAAGAAGGGGGGTCGAAAGAAAAACCGCTTTTTGACCATAACTCTTTGAAAATAGCTCGGAATAAGCTATGCATTTCAGTAATTAATTAGCATACTATGTATAATTACTGTACAAATTCAAATGAACGTACCACTCTTACTTCCGAAGATATGAAACATTTTTTAAAAAATGGCAATTTTATTTGAAGGGTTTTTGCTCATAACACGCAGAGTTTTTGATCAAACCTTATCAAAACTTCAGGAAAGATGACAAAATACAAGAGAAAGAACATACTAAAACGGTTTTTAAAAATATTAAAAATCCGATGAGATATGAACGTTAAAAGGAAATAATTTTGCTCGGCGCATGCGCAAAAGACAGAAATTTATAACTACAAAAATATTGTAGCCTCGTGTATACTGCATCTTATAAAAAAAGTTGCAGTTGAATATCGTAAAAATTGAAAAAGATATCAGCGATCTAGTGAGCTGTAATTCATTCATTTTCAGTCAATTCATAAATGGAGAGGGGTTGTTCACAAATAGTGTGGGGACAATCGAGCATATTTTTCAATGTTAAATTGTATACTGTTTAAAAATTTATATTTGGCATAGAAGTCACATTTCGCCCATTCGGCCAAAAAGACCTTATAAGTAGGTGGCCAAAAGTATCCGGAGACCCCCTGAAACGTTGATTTTGAACGATGACGTAATAACCTTTATTTTAAAAATAGTTCTTTGTGGACAGACCCTCACTATGTATGTATTGTCTGCGAATGGATGAAATACAGCTCACTAGACCGCTGATATCTTTTTCAATTTTCATGATATTCAACTGGAACTTTTTTTATAAGATGCAGTATATACCAGGCTACAATATTTTTGTAGTTATAAATTTCTGTCGTTCGCGCATGCGCCGTGAATTTTTTTTTCCTTTTAACGTTCATATCTCATCGGATTTTTAATATTTTTAAAAACCGTTTTAGTATGTTCTTTCTCTTGTATTTTGTCATCTTTCCTGAAGTTTTGATAAGGTTTGATCAAAAACTCTGCGTGTTATGAGCAAAAACCCTTCAAATAAAATTGCCGTTTTTTAAAAAATGTTTCATATCTTCGGAAGTAAGAGTGGTGCGTTCATTTGAATTTGTATAGTAATTATACATAGTATGCTAATTAATTACTGAAATGCATAGCTTATTCCGAGCTATTTTCAAAGAGTTATGGTCAAAAAGCGGTTATTCTTTCGACCCCCCTTCTTATTGTCCCCCAAATGCAAGGGTAATTTAATTTCAACTTGGAAATGTTCGGTGAAGCCTATATTTTGTATGACTAAAGTTAAAGAACAATTGATCACTTATTTCTCCAGCTATATGTAAAAATGTGAATTTTTGAAAGTGTCCGGATACTTTTGGCCACCTAGTGTATTTTAGTTTTTGACAGTTAGAAATTATTTTCACTCATGCTACCTTAGAGTAACTTATTTTTCATTTAATTTCAATAATTTATAAATTAATCTTATTTTTAGAATTCTGGCAGCATTGAATATTCAGATTTTGTGAAAAATTGCTTCTTTTGTTTAAAATTTCAATGTTTTTGCAGCTTGAAAATATATTAATTTTTTTAGTCAATCAGATGGGAAACATGGCAACAACTAACATGCTTTGTGATAATTTGCGTCTTATTATATTTCAATCCTACTGCACTTTGTAAATATTTTAATATTATTGGCAATTGGAAGTTGTTTTAACTTATGTTATTCAAGATTAACTTATTTTATTTTTTATTTTATTAGCTAAAAAATAATAACTTTTGTCTTTGATTATATATTTATTTATTTCTTATCGACTTATTTACTTATAATTCAAATTTTTATTCACAACTTCTCAAGCCAATGAATTTTTAAATACTTGGTATTATTCATATTTCTGGTTTACGCCTTATCTTAAAACTTAGTTATATGTTATGCAAAAACTGCATAACATAGACTTTTTCATAATGTATTTCAAGATTGCTACGAACAATGTAATTCAATGTACGCAGCTATGTCATTATTTTTTTTTCTGTTGCTATGTTTTCAAGTATTGACCATATGTTTCATTTGTTGAAGCTTTCAATAGCATCCTGTTTGAATTCTGGTTATGTAACAAACTATATTTTAGATACATAATGATATGTTTTTACAAGTATGTAGTGTTTTTTCGAGAACTTTTCTTATATTGGATTGCTGGTAAGAAGAAAAGGATCTTAAAGTAAAATCAGTATTTTTCTGCCTTAAAATATGTATTTTCGAAAAGTTGTTGAAAATTCATATAACTAGCTGAATTTTTCCAATGTTTCACTACTGAATATGAAACAAAATTATTATTTTGTTACTCTTTCAATTTTTCCCTTTTCTTTCTTCTTAGCTATTAAAGTTAACAAATCCATCTTTCGTTTTCAAATAAAATCCAAAATTCTAATATGATATGGATATAGTTGAATTGTTTTTATCTTTCAGGCTATGACAAAGATACCAGAACCAAAGATTTTAACACTTGATCCAAATGATGAAAATATTATTTTAGCTATACCTGATGATCCAGATCCTGATTCCTTAACTTCTAATGAGCCCGTAAAAGAAAAAAAGGTAAATGGAATAATATTTATTTTACAGTTAATAACTAAATAAACAAGAAAGAAAATAAATAAGTACTTCTCACGATGTGTTTTTAGTTGAGCAGCAGCTTATACTGGAAAGTCTAAGGTAACTTCTAAACTGTTTATCTTAAAATGCTTTCATATATAATGTTTTCTACATGGTTGTGCGCAAACCCTGACTGTCGCACAGTATTTTGGGCATGGACTTTCTAAGGGCCGGGGAATTTTTCAACATGTGAACTGCTTTTCAGTTTTCTGGGAAACTTCACTTTTTGAGTTGTGCTTCTTTATGTTCAGACTCTAATGTATGTTCTCAGGACATATAACGCCGCCTAGCGGAAAAATGGAGGAGAAACTTCTTCTGTAACCACGGAAAGGAGCGCACCCGAGACCAAAGGGGCAGATGATCATTAACCACAATGAAAATATAAATACTAAACAATTTAGTTGGTCCATCATTATTTATCAACTCACCACTCTACATAAATTGATGAGTGTACAATATATTAGGTATTTATGTTATAGTTAATGTGACTAATTTGATTAATACTTTTAATGATTTCTGTTAAGTGTATGTGTAAGTTGTATGATGTGAATTGTTCATACAATAGGGGCAAGGAACTGAAAGTGTCTTGGCATGGGAAGTTAAAAGTTAGGCACTGGTTATACTTTCGTGTTACTAATTTCTTATAAAATCATTCTTAAAAATCCAAGGCATTTTTGAGAGTTATTTACATCAGATATTCGATTAGTGTAAATTTTGTTGTGAATGAATTTAAAAAAAAAAGGAAAAGTAGATCATTTTGAATGTATGTTCTCGTGGATAGTTTTTGAAAACTTATTTAGTTTATTTATTATTATTTATTTATTTTTGTGTGGGCAGGTGTTGAAAATGATCTTGACATTAGAATTATTTAAAGAAAATTTTTACTGATTTGTGTTATATTCCAAATACGATGACAAATAACTTGGACAAGCAAGTTATGCCTAACCAAAGTACTTATCAGGGTTGATTGTGTTCCGGTATTTTACAGGATTTCCGGTATTTTCATGATTGATTCTGGTTTTTTCATGTTCGAAAATATTGGAAATAAACTATTTTTAATTATGCTTTTATCATCCCACCTCCGGAATAATTTTTTGCTTTTTCGAATTTTCGATGATTTTACCGATAATTATTAATAATATTCATCGAATAGAAATGTTAAGATGCCATTCTAATTGTTTTTTACTTCAATAAATTACTTTATTTGCATCTTTTTTCAATTTGGTGCCTCCATTTTAAAAAATGCAATCGATTTGCATACCATATGAGAATCGAATTTTTCTCATTTTTGATGCTGGTTATTCTTAGTTAAGAGGCAAATAAATGAAATATACTTTTATTCATATTAAAATATCATAAATGTAAAATATTCGAGTGAAATTTCTGTGTCTTTTATGAAAATCAAAATGTCAAAGTTAAAATTTGAAGATCTGATTTAATTTTATTTTGCTTCAATTATGTGGATAGTAAAAATAATATGTTTATTGTAGAGCTTTTAATTGTAAATCTGAAGTAAATTTATCTGAATTCTTTTTATGCCATTTTTATACTTTTAATGCCTTAATTTTGAAAATTGCGATCTCTTTGCGTCCGCTGTATAAATCATATATTTCACATTTTGATGCTTCAACCGCCCCCCCCCCCCACATACACATTTTCTCTTTTAACTTTTCAGGTATTTTTTTATGAACTCACAATCACCCCTGACTTATGCTTTGAAGAATGTATTTTTTAAAGTAACTTTGATTCATAAAAACCTTTTTAATAACACACATAATTTTGTCAGGCTTTCTTTTATTACAAAACTGTTTTGATATATGCTTATGTGTAAGGTTTGTTTTTTTCGGACTCGCTGGATAAGATACCATTACAATTCTAATTGTAGTTGTAAATAGCACTGTAATGTACCATTAAAAACTTAACATTAGGAAGTTCTTTGTTTTTAAGGAAATGAATCACACATCGGGAGTAACAACTGCACGTTGCATTCCAAAACAAAAGCAGAAGCAAACTTGATTAGTCGTTTATGCTACTGTTTTGCAAACAATTTTACTGAGTTGATAAGTGTTTTGTAACTATTCTTAGTAATTAGCTTAAGATTTTTATAATTTAGTAAGTGTTCTATATGATAAAATTATTATTTCTTCATTGCTTTAGCTGCCAAATTTTGATTGATATATAATTAAGAAGCCTTTCTAAAAAAATGCAAATTCTGAAAGCAAGAAATATTACATACTTATTTCCTTATTTGCCATAGACTTTCAACATCATACCTTAGTACATTAATGCATTCAGTGAAATTATTATATTCTATGCATGATTTTTCTGTGCCTTTCTGTTTTAAAATTTGTTGCAAAATATTTTAAAGATTAATATACCGTTTCTTTTAGGATATGGTGAGAAAATCACGAATTCTGCTAGGAAAAGCTGGAGTAATTAATGAGCCAGAGCCACCTAGTCCTGTAAGAAACTGAACTTCATTTATATTTACGTGCTTCATAAGTTGTCTTGTTTGTTTTCCTTTCAACGCTCAGTGTTTTTATGCTGTTGAAATATATTTTAAACTACATAATGAAATGAACAGTTCAGTGTGATGAATGTGACTATACCCTGTGTGACGAGAGCTGGCGGCTCAAAGAAAAATTAATTCCCCACTCTCCGCACTTTTCCCCTGATGGTTGTCATAGTTACGGCGCTATGGACTTTTTCCCCACTTAGCTTTTGCAACAATGGTTAAATACAAACGGTTAAAATTGCTTTGTGCGTAAACTATTATTCTATTGAAAAATCAACGTTAATAAAGCACAACTTTTCCTTAGAAATTTTTGCTTTATTTATGTATGACTAGATTTGTTAGAAAACGTTGAGAAATAACTGAGACATGAGGATATAAATAAAAGCGTAAGCCTAATTCGATAAACATAAAATAAATGAAATGCCTCAACAGCAGTGCATAAAAAAAAGAGTGGAGCTGTTTTCTTTCGTACGGTTTCCATGGAGACGACGCAAAATTTCTAAACTTGATACGCCTATTTTAAAGTAACTGAGTATAAACATTTACTGATTAAAAAGTGAGTCAAAAGAATGTGAAATGGTATTTTAAATTGGTGACTTAGAATTATGTGGAAAAAATTTTTTTTTGGCAATATTTTACCTCATGCGTGTTATAACAGCCCCCCTCGTCTACATAATTTAAGTGTTTTTGTTGTCCTAGCAACTTTCTGAAGTGTGTTTCAAAGTCTACAGCCACTTATAATATTAGTGTTTTGTGTTTCTTTTGTTATTGATACTGATAACTTTGAAATTACTTTCTCCCTTTTATTTCTCATTACTATATTTACCATGTTGACTGATTTATAGCTTAATTTTAACGTTTCTTGTCATTTTTACTCTTAATCCCCATTTACATACTTTA
This sequence comes from Uloborus plumipes, assembly GCA_038373865.1. Lineage (NCBI taxonomy): Eukaryota > Metazoa > Arthropoda > Arachnida > Araneae > Uloboridae > Uloborus > Uloborus plumipes. The sequence continues at coordinate 17,913 of JAXGGA010010978.1, forward strand.
TTAAAATTGGGTAGCTACAGTGGATGTTTTCACTTTTTTTTCATCATGTATATGGCATACATTTTGACTGGATAATGTAATCAAGATGTTGAAAACACTCACACACATTTAACCTGTTAACTGGGTGTAACGAAATATTTCGTCATACATAAAAGTCTACAACAATGGGCATGACGAAATATTTCGTCATACATAAAAGCCTACAGCAATGGACATGACGAAAGATTTCGTCATACATAAAAGCCTACAGCAATGGGCATGACGAAATTTTTCGTCATGGAAATTAATCGTAATATATTGAACGCATCACGTTCTACGTTGTTCTTATCTATTAAATCTTAGAGTGGTTATATATATGCCATCATATTGTCGATGCGTCATGAATTTTCATGTTCTTGTAATATGTAACTTGAGCGCTATTAACGGAAAAACGGGCGCTGCATGATCTATACTTCGAGCTGCCACAATTTGGATTCATTTTAGTCTGCATTTCAGTATCTTACATGTTAGTAATAACTTTCTGATTTGAATATTCTTATTGTGAATTTCAGTGTTTTGTATATTTTTATTAGTAATAAATTTATGACTTAAGTACTTTTTGGTTACTATTTGAGGTGTGATATTACTTACTGAGGTGTGATTTATTATTTGAGGTGTGATATTACTTATCGCTGCGAAAAAAAGTCCCCATTGTGAAACAAGTTAAGCAATAGCTAATTCCCCGGTTAAACAGGTTAAACCATGTTTTCTTCTGATATTACTATAATATCCAAGAGTTTACTTCTAAACTAAGTTTTTAAGTGCCACTCTGTTTTAGTTTGATTATGTCAACATTTTTTAGTTAATTTAGACCAATTGTGCCCAACTTACAGCCCTTCGGCTATACAGGGCCCTCAAAGCTGATCCATGTGACTCATTTCATTCAATTTTACGTATTAAAAACTTGGTTCCAAAACTTCCCAGTACAACAGCAAAACCATCCTAGACACTATGGCTTTCAGATCACTGCTCCACTTTACTGCTGCTAAACTTTATTTTTTACTCTGCTTTAGTTTCCTAGACACTGGCAAGTATCATAATGTTACAAATTCTGAGCCAAATATTCAGAAAATATTTCTAAAAAATTTGGAAGATTCGCATTATTATATTAACCATCAAGACTTGATAATAGCAGTTCATAGTTTATGAGTCCTTTTCTATATGTTCTAATATTATTTGGAAACATTTAAAATATGTTTAAATTTTATTCATACGCTGGCCTGCAAAATGCATCATAACACAAGTGACCCTCGGGTAAAAAAAAAGATTAGGCATGACTGATTTAGTTTAAACTAATACTGTTATTTATAACAGTTAATTATCTGCAGTTATACTTACTTCATATATTATTACTTATTAAAACAGCCTCCTGCTCAGAGCAATGAGAAAGACCCATTTAATATATCCAATGATGAATTTTATAATCCAAAGATGACTCAAGACACTGCTTTAAAACCAAATGTTGGAGGAAATCTTATTCAGGTAAAATTGATATTTATTTTTTTTTTCTCTTTATTGTTATTCATTCTTGTAAATATTTCTCAAATTGGAAAAAAAAATTAATACTTATTCATTTTTAGAGAAAATGCTGTAGTTTGTAAGTTTAAAATGTATTTTATTTGGAACTATATATATGAATGTGTACAAGTTGGGTCAGAAGTTTTGTAATTTATTACTTTATTTCTCCCATTACACCTTATTAACTTTAGAACTTAGCACTCAATATACAGGCTATCATCTTTTACTGTCTTAAGCCATATTATCAGTCAGTTCTTCAGCATCATGGTAGTATTTTTTAAGTATTGAAATAAATGAAATTAAATTATTTTTATCCTATTATTAATGAGGGTGTGCATGAAAAATATTATACAGACCATAACTTAGAAACATTGGTCATTAGACACCAATATTATTGGGAAGTTTTTGTCTCAATTAAATTTGTAATTCAGTACACATATTGCTCACGTTAGAAAAGTCGTGTCACACAATTATTATAATGGTAACTCTGACCATCATAACTATTGTTATAACAACCATCTTGCTGCAGTGCTGTGGTTCATGAGACCACCTTTAACGCAGCTTAACATACGCTTCACGTTGTCTCGAATCGGACTGGAACTCACATAAAGCAAAAGTTATCTAATTAGTTATTTTGGTCTTGTTTTTAACTTTTCCATTTCCCTCACTTTGTATCATAACTCAATAGTATTGTGCTAAGCAAGCATAAATGCGGCCTTTTCATAGGTTATCTTCTGCACGTAGCACACAAATGCGCAAGTTTACAGTAAGTTAACAATTATGCTCAGAGTGTTTTCCTCAAATGACATTTTTTAAAATCTTTCTTGAAATTTTCACTCAATCTCCTGTTTTTTATTTCATGAGATTAGCAGGTTTGCAGCAGCAATGTATGATTCAACTTTCATATCAAATCCATCTTCAGTCCTTTTATGAAACATATTTTTTCATAATAAAGGGACTGAATATGTTTCATAATAAAAGGACTGAAATATTGGTTTTCTTTTTGTAAAAATGAAATTAATTTTTTAAGTTAAAATAACTTTATTCTTGTTTTAAAACTCATAAAAATTAATAATCTATTTGTTTATTTTTTCAGCACTCCATACCAGCTATTGAGTTGAGGAGCCCGTTCTTTCCAACTCATCTTGGGCCTCTGAAGTTGAGGCAATTTCATCGACCTCCACTAAAGCGTTTTTCTCATGGATCTTTGGCACAAGCAGGATTTCATGGAGTGATTCCATTATTAAAACATATAAAGCGAAAAGCAAAAGTAATTTCATAATATATTTCTTATTTATTGTTCAATAATATCAAATGCATGTTCATGCACATGCTATTTTAATCCTGTTATTATCAACTCATTAATGTTTAGTTTGATCCTAAGTATTTAATGTCTCATGTATTTATGTCTGGAAATGGGTACAAGTTCTATGGAGAGGAGCTGTCTCTCTGTATATGAATATGTGTGTTCAATGCATTAGTTTTTGTAAGATTTGCGGTTAGTTCCTCAGATACTTTAAAACCATTTTAAATGTTTAAATACAGTGATACCTTATTTCCTATGTTCTTCTTTTCTGTGATAATCTCAAAAAGAAGAGAATGTGATGAGTTTATATGATATTAAATTTTGCCTATTTGAAAGTCACTTAAAATGTACGAGTGTCACAATTTTAGCTATTTCCAAAATGAACATGCAGGGGTCAATCTAGAGAGAAATTAGGTCCTTTAATGGACCCTTCACAAAACTCAGTAACTCAAAAATAGACCCTTTACAAAAATCCGAAAATCAAAAACAGACTTTTTACAAAAATCCGAAAATCAAAAATGGACTCTTCACAGATGTCCGAGATTAAAAAACGATTGGGAATATATCGCGCCTAGCTATTTTTCACAAAACTACATACAGTGAACTCTCACTTATGCGCTGGCCCAAGGGACCAACATAAAAGGGCGCGTAAGTGAGAGAGACGTATAAGTGAACAAGCCTATTCATAGGACTAAAATGCAAGATAGGTTCCGATGAGAGAATGAAGATAAGGGATATATTAATACGGTTTGGCAATTACTGTAAAGTAACTACAATGATAAAGAGAGAACAAAAATTGTAGCGAACCTAATTACAAACTGTTCCCTTTAAAAAGATCCATAATAGGTAATTGTTTTTCTCGGAACTTTGGTTCATGCGGAAAAAATGCCTTCCGTGAGCAATAAAAGCGAAAGATTAAAGAGGAAAGTGAAGAAAAATGTTTTTTTTTAAAGAAAATAAATATTTTTTTTTACATTTTACAGAAAATTCAGCGCATAAGTGAAATATTTATCTTTAGAGCGACGCATAAACGAATGATACTGTCACTATTTTGCTATGGAATGTGTTGGGACCATTTAAAATCGTCGTATAAATGAAAAAAGTGCATAAATGAGGCGGTGTATAAGTGAGAGTTCACTATTATTTTTCACAAAATTCCAAAAACTGGACCCTGGTAAAATATCCTGTATTGACCCCTGACATAAAGTATAAATGTGCTCTAGTGTTTGCATAAATTTGCTTGATTAAAAATCCTGACATTGAAATAGTTTCATACATGGAAAAATTTGTTGTTCATGTGATAGCGTTGCTGTTGTTATTGCTAATTTGATCCTTATTGTCATTTTCAGCTTCGGGAAACTGAAAGGGAAGCGTCTGGTGGTGGTGAAATGTTCTTTATGAGAACTCCCGATGATCTTACAGCCAGAGATGGTGATCTGATCTTATGTGAATATTCAGAAGAACATCCTCCACTTGTTATGCAAGTTGGGATGGCTACAAAGATTAGGAACTATTATAAACGTGTAAGTTATTTTTTACAGAATTTGCTGGTTTAAATATTTTATTTACTAGAAGAAATATTCAAAGTTCACTAAATTGGTCTTTTGCTAAGCACTTACAACATTGCCGAAGGACTTAGAAAACTCATTCTCCCGAAACTTTCCAGAGCTCTAAAACAATCCCAAACCTTGTTTTTTCATGTTTATTTATTTATTCCAAAATAAATAAAACTGGGAAAACTAGGCTCTAGTTTGAAAAATTGATAACAGGGAGGGAACATCGGCAAATTATGTGTATATGTCTTTCTTTTTTTAAAAAAGAATGACAAAGAGACTAAAGTTATTGTTTTGGAGTGAAAACTGTTCAAGATCGGATATAAGTTTTTCAAATCTATTATAGAAGTAATGCTTAAACTTGTATGTAAAATAAAGTTGGAATTTTTTAATTTGTTATACTTTATTTTGTATTACTAAAAATTGAACTTTTTAAAAAATAAATCAAATTTTTCTTTTTTTTCTTTTAATTAAAAAGTTTTTAAATTTGTATTAAACTGCCATATTGCTTTGTCCTCTTAATAAGAAATTACCAAACTTTCTCTTTATCATTTTAGAAATCTTAAAACTTTTGCTGAGCACGTTTGTTGCAAATTTAGAAAGTTTGAGAACTAGTTATTAAGAATACAGAGCAAAATTATAAGAGCTGAATACAGATAAAATATTCTAATTGATAAGGAAAATAGAAAAATGCAATTTCCTTTTTTTAAAAGTTCAATTTTAGTAATGAAATGAAGTAGATTATATGTTTAAAACATTCAATTTTAGTTTCCGTGCAAACTTTAGCATTACTACTCTAATAGGTTTGAAAGACATATATTGTACTTCACCTAGTTTTTAACTGATATGGAAACCCAGTTAAATTTATGTTGTATTTCATGCCATGAAATTAGTGAAATACAGTTTGAGAAAAGCTGTTCATGGACAGCATTGTCATGTTTAAAAAGAAAAAATGAAAATCTTGCGAAGTGACAACAATACCAATAACTCAGTTACAGCATTCAAAGAGTTGAGCTATTCGGTATTCTGCCATGCTAAGCACAACAGTTGTATCTGCACTTTTTAAGAAAATTGAGTTATCATCACCAGGTGGCTCTTTGTGACGTATTTTACTTAAATGCAAAATTATATGGTGATTTGAGAACGGGAAATAATTTTTAAAAAATTCTAAAAAAGTTTCATCTGAATCAAATGGTGCAATGGTGGCGCAAAACTTTAAAGAGTTATACAGTCAAAACCTCAGTGACTATCTCGAATTTCACAGGATGGAAGAAAAATTCAAGAAACAGAGGTTGTGATAAAATTTGCAAAAATAAGCAATTGGAACAAAGTTAAATACTTAATACATTGTTTTGCATTGATATTGTTGAATATTTTACCGTACGACTTGTTGTGAGTCCATGTTTTAACTAATTGTGATGACTATATCAGTAACAAGTTAATGCATACCTTTAAGTACAGGCATAGTCTTTGAATGATTGTGCAGAAGCTGATTTTTATCTCCAAGTTATTCTATTGATAAAGGTGGCTGGAGATGAAATTCAAAAATGAGAATCGTCAAAATTCGATCTATAGAGGTTTTGAGGAGAAATCATTCGAGATAAACATGAGAAAAAACATTAAATTTAGGCTGTAAAAGCAGGGAAATTGAAAATTTTCGACATAGAGAGGTTTTCAAGATAACAGGGATGTCATTTCAAGTTTTTCCACCGGAGGGGGGGGGGGCAAAGGGTCCAAACGCAATGCAATTCCATCGGAAAACATTAAAAACCACGCCCACTTATATGGAAATACATTGATTTCTCAAAGCCAGGGGGGGAATGACCCCCCCTGACCCCCTAAATGACGTACCTGCAAGATAAGCAGGTTTGAGATAAACAGGTTCCACTGTGTCTCAGTTTGATTTTGACTGCAGATACCACTTTTGCGCTTAGCACGGCAGTATTGCTTTCAATTCTGTTTTAGCTCTGCATCTAGGGCAGTAATTTATAGTTTTATCTTATGAAGTGGGTTTAAAATAAGCATATAGTTTAACCTTTTTCAAATAGAATAGATAGGAATAAAATGGGTTACTACTAAAAACTAAGCCATCACCAAAAAAAAAAAAGAACCTCTGAGCATGGAAGCTAATGATCTTATGCTCACCCCTACAGGGGGAGGGCTGGAAGGCTGCGTTCATTAATATAAGAATCCTAACAACTTTATTCCTTACATTTCATGTGTGGCCAGGCACAGAAAATGTTCAACACCTGTAACCCCTTGTCTTGATTAGCTATGATAGAATGCTAGCCTTGAAAAGAGAAACTCTTGGGACAAATATATACACCATGACTATGTGTTGAGATAATTTTGCTTTTTGGATACACATGGTCTCGCTCATAAGGTAAAAGTTATTTAGTAGATCACTTTTTGTTGAAAATGCATAAGGCAACTTACAGTGTTGACTTACATCCTTTCAGCAAAAGCAATTCAATTTTAGTTCTGCATAGAACAGCTGAATTCTTAAGCTGATTTTCTGTAAAAATCTTGCATATGAAATATATAAGATAAGATTTTAGGTCAACTTATTGATTAATTGGTGACTGAATGCACAAAAAATTATTTTTATTCAGTATAGAGACTTTGATTCCTAATTTCTCATGTTTAAGGGGAAAAACTGTTGAAACCTGATAAGTGTATGCAATGTACACCGTCAGCTCGTTCATGTCACCCAGGCAGCGTATTGCATGTAGTTCTGCAATAGCCTTGGGTTGGGGCATTTGGGCACTGCCTGATAAGTGTGTAACTTTTAGCATTCTTTTGTCTTTTTCATTTAAAGCTTTGTGAAGTTTATCAAATGAAGCAAAAAGGTTCAAAAACCTTAAATTATTTTGAATAAATTGTTTAAGTTATTGCAACTTTATGTTTTGCTTACATGATTTCTGATTGAAAAGTGTTTTCTATATTTTTAAAACATTTAGAAACCTGGTAAAGACACTGGAGCTCCCGAATACAAATTTGGTGAAACTGCATATGCACACACAACACCATTTTTAGGATCTTTAGCTCCTGGTCAGAGTATTCAAGCATTTGAAAACAACTTATTTCGATCTCCAATATATGAACATGAATTACCTGATACTGATTTCCTAATTATTCGAACGAGATTGCAGTAAGTTGAATCACAACTTTTTTCTTTTATTTGAAAAGTCAAAATTAAAATAGAAAGTGAATTTTTTTTTTTGCTTTTTTTTCTAGAATTGATCAATCACGCTGTCTGAAAAATAAATGAGATACAAATTTTGCTTTAAAACTTACATTTATGAAATAATACTGTTTTGTTAAACAAAATACACAAAATATACATAAATTAAATGTTCCTTTCTTTATCTTCTATGGGTTGTTGCCAGCTTTGTGGTCTGTAAATCCCATTTCCATGTAAGTCCAGAAGTTAATAGGGGAAAACCCATGTAGCACAAACGGTTGGGGAATGGTTTGCCAACCGTTTCCCATAGAAGTGATGGTTGGGGAATGGTTGGTTGCCGACCAACAGTAAGGGAACGATGGCCCAACCGTTTCTGCAAACTGTTGGGCCAACCACGAAAATTTTTGATGGCCCATCCAAATTTGAAATCTGTTGGCCCTACTAAAAATAGTTCATTTGGGCCAACGTTGGGAAACCGGCAAAACTTTGCTGAAAGTATTTTCTATTTTTTCCAGATAGTAAATAAATTAAAATTAAAAGTTTTCTACAATGCTTCATTACATTTTTCATGCTTTACTGCAAAGTTTTAGAAAATATATTTTTTTACAGTAAAATAATAATAATTACACATTTTCCGGACGATTTTTGCATTTCTTTTTTTTAATCAGCAGTAACATATTTACACCAATATATTTTTTGCTTGCTGGAAAATATTTTTAGTTTTCCCATTTTTCGAAACATGTTTCGCCAATTTCGTGAAAACCTTCAAAATAGATTCAATAAAAAGATCAGTTAATAATCATTTAATAAAGATAATTTGTTCTAACTATGAAAGTTTATTTTCGTTGAAAGATGAAAAATACTAAACTCCAAGTATTATATTATAAATCTCGACAAAGAGTATTTAAAACTGTTTGTAGTATGTAAGTTAAAAATAAATAACGCTATCTTTGCATTTTTAAATATTACTTGAAATATTATTAATATTCATCGAAGAAAGATTCGCAATGACACTTTGTGCAGACGTCAATTTCTGTGTCTAAAAAAGCAGAAATAATATACATTCTTCTTCAGAATTATAATTTTCGACACACTATAGTTAAAAAATCGTCAATATTCCATTTTTTATTCTTTATTCTGATTTGAAATATCTTATCGAAAAATGCAAGATGAAAAACATTAATTCCACTGAAATCGTAAACGTACAAAAGGCTTACAGACGCTTCGGTTGCCGTGGAATCGTGGCGTGATCATATGCTGCGGAGCTCGTAATCGAACGGTCCAGGGTTCAAACCCCGAGCGGGAACAAAGTGTCAATCCTGTTGAGAGCGGTTTGGGTTTGATGTACTGAGTATTTTGCATGGGGGAAAAAAAAGGAACGGAAATTTTTTTTTTCCGACGGTTGGGAAGACCGTTAGCACTCTGTGGTTGGGCCATCGTTGGCCCATCGTCGGGCTTCCACTGTTGGTGAATGGTCACCAAAGCGGCCATTTCGTATCGTTGGCCGACCTTGCAGTAAAACCGTTGGCCAACCATTCCCCAACAGTTTGTGCTACTTGGGAAGCCTCAAATGCTAATTTTTATATCACCAAAAGTCATGTCAAATTTTCAGCTTAAAACATCTGCCAATACATCAAGGAAGTGATAAACAGTGAATCCCAGTAGGTTTGAAGTAAATTATAAACCAAACCTAAACATTTTTTCAGAGTGATGATAGTATTATTCGGTTTCCATTCATCTGCAGTAAGCTGATTTTGTATCCAACTACCTAATTTTTGTGAAACCGAACCACAATTTCTACACGGGGGAGGAAAATCTGAAATAGTCCCGAAAATTTAAGGTCAAAAAGTCATTCTTATTATGTTCACTCAAATGCAAAATGTGTGGTAAATTTTATACAGAATGTAAATGTTACACATTTTAATAAATCATTCCTTTTTACTTTTGAAACTGTAAACAAAATATCACGCCTCATTACTTAGTAATTACCATCACAATAAAACATAATTTGATCGGCGCATTTAATTATGTAATCTGAAATTATTTAGTGCATGCATGTAAGGGAGTGATTTCATCTTTGATATCCCATTATACTGCAGGAAGTATGGAGGTTCACTGTATTCATTGATTTCGTATTAGTAAATGAATTAACGAAAAAACTTATACATAGTATGTTTATTGTGTGATAAAAAACAGAAAAATATTAAGACTCAAACCTCCCCCCACCCTAACTACTGTAAAGATTTTTTTCCTTTATGCAATTTGTAGTGGTATAACTATTTGCTATTTATAAAAATGTTGAGCTGATGCCTTTTTTTTTCAAATTGAGATTGAAAAAATGTTTTGCTTCATAAAACTATTACTGTATTTTCGGGTAGATAAGCTGCAACTTACACCTGTTTAAAAGCTGAATTTTATCTCCTGCTGCTAATAAGATGCAATTTTTTTTTGTCTTTTTTTTGTGTTTTTAAAGTGCATGTTATGTTTATTTATTGTTTATTTATTACCTAAAACAAAGCAACAAGTTTTGGAGATTGAAAGCAACAATCAAGCAACAATCGAGTTGGACATCAAAAGCAACGCCCTAAAAAGAAAAAAAATCACCCATTGCAGAGGGAATGGGAAGTAAGGTTGCTGTAGAAACTTACCAGAGTAGAACAGGGTTACTATTTGTTGCAGTCATCGTTGCAGTTATCGCCAAAATGTTACAAGGTTTTAATCATTTATGATATTGAAACACTGTTTTCAAATCAATGTTACTAATTCTTTGTCATTGTTTTTGAAAGATGTCAATAGGAGTATACTGCAGCATAGGTTCTTGCAGATTAAATTTAAAACAAGTTTTATGTGGCTTATACGCTGATGCGACGTATCTGATGAAACACATTTTTTCTCTCTGGAATTTTGGAAGTGCTCTGTATACAGTGGTATGGCTTATCTCCCTGAAAATGCTGTACTTTTTATGTTCTTGTTTTTTGTTAGCATAAAATGAAAGAATGACACCCTTTTTTCATTTTCCAATAGCTATTTCATTAGAGAAGTTGAAAATATTTTTCTTGTTGGTCAATTGCTACCATTATTTGAAGTCCCAGGACCTAATTCTAAAAAGGCAAACAATTTTATTCGGGATTTCCTGCAGGTATACCATTAAATAGTTCTTTTTTTTTTGCCTATATTTCAGTCTATGTTGAATTCTAGTGCTGTTTGTTATTTGTTGTCTACTTATTTTAAAACATTGTCACAAACATAGCTGTTTTGAAATTTTCATTCATCATAATTGCAGCAAATATGTACAGCTAAGTTTTCATTTTACAGGTTTTTATTTATCGACTGTTTGCCAATTCGAAAGATAATCCAAGAAGAATCAAAATGGAAGATATCAAGAAAGCCTTCCCTTCACATTCAGAAAGCAGCATTCGAAAACGGTTAAAGCTGTGTGCTGATTTTAGAAGAACAGGCACAGATTCTAACTGGTGGGTCTTGAAGAGCGAATTTCGGCTTCCAACAGAGGATGAAATCAGGGCAATGGTTTCACCAGAACAGTGTTGTGCGTATTATAGTATGTTGGCGGCTGAGCAAAGGCTGAAGGTAACACAACTTGAATATTTATTTATTTTTTGATTCAGTAATACCCGAAACCTGCGAGTTAGGTGAGGCTTAGCAATAACTACATAAGTCAATTTTACGTAAATCAGAGTATCATTTTGTGCATAAATGAATAAAAGTTATTTTTACTTGTGGCAAGATCAGTAGGAAAATGGACTCAGAAAAATAATGTTTAATAAAATCTTAGATAGTCAAATGTACTAAATTGTAAGCCAAAGTTGTTATGATGCAGGTTTCATAAAATCTATTAAAGTAGGCTGCCGGCTCAAAGATTTTTTTCTAGTGCGAAGTTTCCTTGTAAGCATGACAATATTTCCGTTTATTCCTTGCTTTAGTAAAAAAGAAACATGCTCTTTGTTGGAGTTTATATTTTCTGAAAATTTTAACCCCTTTTTAATGAAACTGAGGTGTTCTGTCAAATCCCCAAGTGTCATTCAATTTTTATATAAAACTGCCTGGGGTGGATACAGAAAAGATTTTGGGAGGGACCCTGAAAAGTAAAAAAGGCCTTCTACCCACACACACACACACATATATGTGTATATATATATATACATATGTATATATAGGTAAAATGTGAAAATAAGATATTCTACATTCAATCAGCGCATAATTGCTGCTAGAGCATTAAATGTATTCTGAATATTAGGTGTTTATATAGGAAGTCCGCCCTCGAGCGTGCACGAAGTCAGTGTAAATAACAACAATTAGAAAAAATTTGAAAAAACGACTAGAAAAAGTTTTGAAAAAACGTTATACGTGCAAAAATGTTATAAATTCAAAAATGCAATACGACAATACTTCAGAAACAACTAAAATTTCTAAATTTAACTGGGCAAGTTACTGCTTCGTCTACGGAGAGCGGGAGCAGTTGGTAAAAATAATAATTTGCAGGTTTCTGAAGAGGTCAGCTGCACACAAGTTAGCATAATGAAAAAGGATGTTAAGTTTTGAGAAGTCCAAAAGGATGAAAAATGATACACTACTGCCAACTCATGATTACAACCAACCCCCCCTCTGACCTGCAAATAAAAGAAAGACTTACTTCACTTGCCCAGTATTAGAAAAAGAAGTGATCACTTACCCAGTATTAGAAAAATAAGCAACACCCCTCAGTCCAATTCCTTTACTCGATCCGTTTCTATACCAAGTCGAATTGGACTGATGGTGTTGCTTCTTTTTCTAATTCTGAGAGAAGATTTTTTTTCCATTTTTCTAATTTTCACAAAATAATTTTAATATTTCATTATATTTCTTAGAACCAGTTTTCATATTATTGTCAATAATATTACATTAACACATTGTTAATTATATTAATTGGACATAAAAATTCAAAAACGGGGGAGGGGGTCTGTGGTCAACACTCCTATTTAGAAGCACTTTTAATTTAAAATGTTAATACAGTAGCAATTTAATCCAAGACTTTTATTCTTTGTGAAAATTAGAGGTTATCTAAAAGCACTGTGCTAAGGAGAAAACTATTGCCACATGAAAACATTGCAACATTGTCTATGTGTATATTTATTCAAAGTAGGAGAATTTATTAAAAACTTTATATCAACTGTGAAGATTATTATTACTGTCAATTAAATCATTCATTTAGTTTCTTAGTGAAGGTATACTTTAAAGAAGAATATTTAAAAAGAAATACTTCAGCCAATTAATCAGCCCAATTTTGCCGATAATTAATAATTGGCAAAGTGGCAGATTATGACAGATTAATCGGTTCTGCCGATTAATCGGTGCATCCCTAGTTAAAACAATTGGTTATCAAAACAGAATAATCAATTTTTTTCTATCGAAGAATTTCTGAACAAATGGTGATATGTACCCTTGATTTCAAAACCTGTGAGTTTCATGTATTTTTTTTTTTTACACTGACCAGTGGCCACTGATTACAGTATTATTCTTATAGCAAACCAAAGTGATTTTTATTCAAATATGCTTTGTATGTGTGTATATATGTGCGGTTTTTAAAGAAATGGTTTTAAAATTTTTACCTAAGCTATGAAGAAATTAAAAAGTAGTTAATGGTATAGGGCAGCGGTTCCCAACCTTTTTCTCTTTGCGAACCCCTTGTAACATCGGAAAAATTTCGCGAACCCCCTGGTCTTAAATTAAGTAACATGTAAGAATACAATAAAAAAAAAATAAATTTGCTTTTCCTTTTCATAGCAGTTGATTGCAATATGCAAAAATATTATTTTAAACACCGATTGATAGAGACATTAATAAATTGAAACTGCAGATAGAAGAAAAATAATAAACAAGTTATTCAAAAAAAAAATTAGTTCTTAAAACATACCTTGATTTTGAAGAAAAAAACTTAATGGGATATTTGTGGCTGCTTGAGGGAACAAAGGAGTTGATAGTTGAGTTCGATGTCTGAAAGTCTCAGTCTTAGATCAGACTCTTCATTTAGTCTATTTCGGTATTTATTTTTCAAATATGTGTATGAGGAAAATCTTTTCTATACATGAGTCTATTGATGCGACTCTTATCTCAAAAACTAACATTGTATATTTACAAAAAAAAAAAGAAGAGAACGAAGTCTCAGTCTCAGAAAAGGTTCTGCATCTAGTCTATTTCGGTATTTATTTTTCAAATATGTGTATGAGGATAATCCTTTGTGTACATGAGTCTATTGATGCGACTCTTATCTTAAAAACTAACATTATATATTTACAAAAAAAAAAAAAAAGAACTGAGTAAAATCCAGTAATAAATTTCCAATTTGGAGCCTTTTGCTGTAATATAATCCACAAGGTTCAAGATCCACCAATTTGGTATTGCTTGACTATTCTTTCTTTTTTTTTTTAACTTGCAAATGCATATTCTTCATGAAACCGCTTGATGGTGCCTTTTCAAGGCTATCGCCACCCCCGCCACAGCTAATTCAACGATTCGGCATGCCCTCACTTGAACATTTAGTCAGAGGGATATTTCTTTTGTCGTGTTTTGGAAGGAAAAAGAAAATTGTATTTTATCGAGGTTATTTAAACCACTGAAATATTTTCAGAGACTCTTTTTTTGAGCCAGATGGAGATGGAAAAATCCGACTTGTTTTCAAATTTGAAAAGAGCAATAACTATATATGTAAATTGAATATTTCTTTATTTTTTACGAAAATATTTAAAAGTCCGCCATTACAATATAAATTTGGAGAACCCCCTTCAGGCACCTCGCGAACCACCGGTTGGGAACCGCTGGTATATAGTAAAATTATTTTTGCCCCTTTGGGAGAGCCGTGCCCCCTGTGCCCCCTCCTAAAATCTGTTACTGTATATTCGGTCTTTAAACTCAACTTGCTCATGCTTTTCTATGTGATCATCTTCCAGCTCCTGATTGTGAGAATCTAGCAATTCTTGAAGGAAGCACTATTCATTCTTAAATTTATTTGTATGGAACTGTTGTGTTTATTAGTAATAAGTTAGATCAGATTCCAACACGATAAACATTTATTTTCTATTGATGTATGAACGCTGGAAACATAACATTGCAATTCTCATTTTTAGAACAGGGTATTAAAACTGAAAATAGTAACCATGGCAATGTAATTCACACAGCTTAGAAAAACAGCTTGTTGCCAGGTTCAAGACACAACAGGAACAATAGACAATTTTTATCACATTCATTTCATCAAGCTCTGGTAGTAATTGGGCTGTGTTGTGCCCAAGCAAAAGATGAATCAACTGGAGGGGAAAATCTTATAACTTCATGTTTGGGTAGCATGGGGGTGGCATAAGTGGTCTTGTTGCTGTGTTTAGAATTGCAAGTATTAATTACAAGAATGTTTATTTATTTTTTTTTTTTTCACTTTAAGTTTCAAAGTGTGTACTTCTCTTATGTAAGCCAGGAATATTTTTGCCGAAGAATAGTATTTAACATTCTATGAACCACACAAAGTGCTTTCTTCCTCAAGAGTTAAAATCTGTACCTCCAAGTTCAGACTAGCATTAGCCCAAAAATGACGATTTTCAGATTATTACTGCTTTGTATGTAGAAACTTATTTCACATCAGCTAAAAGTAATTTCTTCGCAATAATTTAGCAGGGTTAAAAAAGCAAGCGTTCCATCCTTTACATGTAGCAGGCAGGTGTTTTTAAGCTCTACTGAAAATTAACGAAAATGGACCTACATTGGTCTAGTTCTGAGGTACAGAAATAAGACTTCATTTTGGTTTCTGTTTGTTGGTTTCAGTATCACAATTGAAACACTTCAGATCTCAAAGTCATGACTCTTTCGTAACAAAAAATTTGCTTTATTGTACATAATAGTATCTTATAATTTAAACAATGACTGTGGTGATTAGTCTCCCTTTGTGGAAGAAAGAAATACTAAAATAATACCTGTTGAGAAAATTGGAGCTCCCCCCCCCCTCCCCCATTACCATTTACTGAAACCAGCCAGTATAGGAAGTATATTTTCAAATATAAAGTTCAAGAGATTTTCTTTCATTCTGTTTATTATATGTATTAAGTGTGTGATATTCTGTAATAATTTTCCTTTTAATACTAATGTCTTACTTTTTGTTTAGGATGCTGGTTATGGTGAAAAATCTCTTTTTGCGCCTGAAGATGAAAATGATGAAGAAATGCAAATCAAAATGGATGATGAGGTTTGTTTATTGTATATGAATAAATGAAAATAATATTTATATATTTTTTTCAATGAAGACAATGCTTAAAAATAGATTTCTTTACTGGTACTTATATCTATTTGACTTCTCTAGTAGCAATAAAAATGGTTTTTTCAAGTTTTTATGCTCTCTTTAAAAAAGTTATCCTTATTTTAATGGTGGGTCATTCCATAGAAATGTCAACCTCAGCCGAAGGAAAAAAAAATACCAAAGTGAAAAAAGTATCGAAAAAATATATATATATATATAAATAAAAATTATACAACATAAAAGGTTAAAAAAATTGAAAAAGTTGTGTAATTATCACTGAGATTTGCCATAATAAATAGTTTGTAATGTGTCTACTGCTTGTTATTCGATGGTTATGTTAGTCACGTTACGTTAGTCACACTCCATCTTGAGTAAAAGTGACACTTAAGACTAAAAAAAATTAAGATGAAATAAATGTGTTTTATGTTTTTAAAAACCAACTTTACACATTTTTCAAATATATCATTCAGTTTTTAACACTTGCTTAACTTTGAGAAATTTTTGCCTCACAACATGAGCATTAATTTTCAGGGTTGCAAAAATGTTACGTTAGTCACACTGCTATTTTGGTTGAAAAAATATCTATTGTCATTAATTTTGTTTTAAATTCTTAGCAGAAATGATACATAGATTCCATGTACATTAGGGTGATTCAAAAAAAATTTTTTTTTTTTTTGCTACGGACCAAGGCGCACCCTACTTTTTTTACATTTATGTATAAGATCACTCCCCTAAAATTTCAGCTCCCTACGTTTAATGGAAGATGGTGCTCAAACACCCTTAATTTTTACGCTTTTTCGTAATTTTCACAATGTTTGAGTTTTTCTGACTAAAGAGACCATTTTCTTGGAAGAGATTTTTTTTCAGTTATTCTCAGTTTCCAACTTATAAATATTAGTTCAAACAATTGGAAAGTTTCTTAATTGTTTCATTTTTAACACTGAATTTAAACTTTACACTTCCTACAGTTTTAGCACCTTTTTGTACAGCAAAACAAATAGATTGAACTTTAATAGATGCTCCATTTGCTATTAAAACTTCTGGGAATATCTAAACTTGGAAAAAACCTTATAAGATATGAACGACCTAGAAATTGAAATAACAACTAGGACAGTTTTATTAAAGTACTTGTGACACCTTTCTGGTGAATTAATTAGTTTGACGTAGTTTTTTGTATGAAGTTCTAGTTGAAAGAAAAGCAAGTTATTATAAAAATAAAGATTTTAAATATAGCAAGTGTAGTACAGAACAATTGGATTTTTTTCAAACATGAATATTAGAGATTATTTTCTAACATTCTTCGTCCTACGCCTCAATGAATGCAAATATAATATCAATCACAGAATCAAAAGAAAAAAATTAAAATAAATAAATAATGGTAAATAACGTTGCTGAGGAAAATATTCAAATAATTCAAGAATTTAACAGAATTTTTTTCAATAATGAGGACAATAAGAAGTTTCTTTTACCTGCTGTTGAAGAAAATTGAGTACTTATCCTTGCTTAGACAATAAAATATTCAATGCTAAAAGTCTCTCTCTCTCTCCCCCCCCCCCCCAAAAAAAAAAAAAATCTATATATTAATATACATAGAAAGTTGAATTGAATAGCAATAAGTTTAAATATGTTGGCTTTATTTAAAAACTTCTAGCAAATTTCAGTATAACAACACTGCTTGACACAAAATGGACTTCAAATGTATCTGACACTATTTTTGCTGTTTCTTATGCAATATGCCCACTAAATCCATTCATGATCTCCGTTTCCCCCTTCACGGTAATCACTCGAACATAACTGGAATGAATATAAATAATACTGAAAGGTTCTTTACTGAGTTAAATCTGCGGTGCGACTCATATGTAACATGCGATGTTTCCAAGATTTTAGAAAAAATTTTACAGCTTGAAAAATTTTTTGGACGTGGGAGTCATAGAAGCAGTCCAATATTATTGTGTTGCACCAAAAAATAAGTAAAATTTGGAAGCTGGAAAAAATGAGTTGTTGATGATATGTTAAATATTTTACGGAGGAGGGGGGGGGGGGAATACCCCCATGAGTCTCCTAACTTGCGAAAAGTGTTTATGATTTTGAACTTTTCACCTCTCTAGCCCTATAGAAGAATGTTAATGGTAAATATACTGCTTCCTTCCAACTCCAAATAATGTCTATGAAATTGTCAAAATCTAATGAAAATAGGAGGGGAGAGGGGCGCTATTTTCGAAAAGTGGGAGGCAATGGGGTAAAAGGGTGACCGCATTAAGATTCAGGGGATCATTGAATATAAGAATCAGCAAAAATGATAGCAAACACCCGGAATTTTTTTTTTTTTTTGCCGCTCAACCGAAAAACGTTTGAAATTGACAAAAACTAGAGAACTGTTTGAGCTTTGAGCACCGTCTTTTTATTTATGTAGGAAGTTGAAATTTCGGCAGTATATTAGGGTGGATAAAGGTTAAAAAAATGAGCCACCGCCGTGACCTCTAGGACAAAATTTTTTTTTTTACCATTGGTTTGTGAACCACATTAATGTACATTGTAAATCCATCAGCATAACTCAAAAATATGTTTTTTCCTTTAAGTTACAAGTGTAAATAGTTACAAAATCAGCTCTGAATGTTATGTTAGTCACTATGGAATGACTCTGGTTGCAGAGTAAAAGAAAAAGTTGCCTAATGAGCCACAAATAATTTTTAGTACTTCAAGTTGTTACCTGCCTAAGTTCTGTTTTTTACTTTTTGTATAAAGAAACATTCTTAAAGAAGCTGTTAATGTGACAGCTCCTGTTTACTGTTTTTTATGTGCAGCATTTACGATTATCTACATTACCTAAGTAGCATCAACTCATCGGATTTTGCTCGGCCGATCAACAAACTCCTCGTAAACTAATCCTGTAACTCACGATGACATCGTTTCGATCAGTATCCGAGCACGGTTTCCGATGAGCTACTTTTCATCAGAAAGTGACATCCTTCAAATCAACTTTCCCGATAAAAATAGGCCGAGCTATATTCCATCGGAAAACGATATCCTTCCGATCAAGTTTCCAGATGAAATTCATCGGCAGGGGACTGTTCTGCTCGTAAATTGCTCCAATTCTCATCGTATTTCGAGCAAAACTCATCGGATTTTGCTGCTCGGATTTTGTTTGGCCGATGAAACATATTAGATCATCGGCCGATGAGAATTTCATCGGGTTTCAATGAATGGCCGATCATCGGCCAATGAGATGATGCTGCTAGGGTACTTACTCATGGGAAATAATTTCAGTTTTATTGAGAAGTTCCTCTCAGTATTGTTTGGAGGGAATATTTATACATGTTAAAATTGATTCTTCTGAACCTGTATTCATTTCTAAATTGTTTTATTACAAGTCAATTTCCTAATATTTTTGGTCCATAGTGTTGTTTGGAAGGTCAAAAAACACTGTGCACCAGGGAGGAGGTATCACTAGCATCTAAATGTGTCAAAGGGGGGCAACTGCCCCTCCTCTTGCTTTAAAAAATTAATGTATGTGGGTACGGCTTTTGTTTTAATTTTTCCATTGAGTATATACCCTTTGACCCTCGTTCTCAAAAATTCAAATGATAGACCTGTTGCTAATCTATCATTTGAGTAAAATAATTATAATCATTCGAATACTGTTAATCCATCTTTTTAGACCAGAATATTGTGTATCCATTATTTGATAGTTCTTATGCTGCATATTTTTGAAATCTATTTGATTAGGTTAAAACTGCTCCTTGGAACACTACAAGATCTTTCATTTCTGCTATGAAAGGAAAGTGCTTGCTGCAACTCACAGGTGTCGCTGATCCTACAGGTTGTGGAGAAGGATTTTCATATGTTCGAGTTCCAAACAAGCCCCAACAATCAAAGGTACAGTGAAGTTGTATAATTATATTAAAAAAAATGTTCTCTTCTTATTACTGGGATTTTTTGAAAGTACTCCTTTCATTACAATTCAATATACACTTTTAAGTTTTTTAACTCTACCATACTGTGCAGTGCATATCATTATTTTTGATGAGGATACAATAATTCCGAAGAACTTTTTACCAGAGAGACTCACACATAGTGTACTAATAGGAAAAAAAAGGTAGCAGTTGAAGGAGCTATTGGGGCATTTTTTGTGCCAAAAAGTAGTTGCCCTTGTCCCTCCTTATCTAGATATAAGGTGGTTGTAAAGTCGGCCAAAATCTTGAGAAAATCTCCAATTTAAGGACTTGACGAGTAACTGAAGGTACCAGGCGATTACAATGTTTGCATATGTTAGGGCATCCATCTGCTAAGCATGTATGTGAAAGAGATGTATTCCATTTCTCACTTGAACTCGCTAATTTGGCGACTTTTCATAAAATTTTGGTAGACTTTAAAGCCTTATAACAAGGACACTAGAGAAAATAATTTATGGTCTAAAAATATGTTTTACTGTGAACATTCAATTGCTTCTTAATAAGATTTTTTTCACATTATCGTTTCACATTCTATTGTATAGTTTCCTGATTAGACTTTTCAAAATTGTAGCTTTTTTTCGACTATCTGGTGGAAAAAAAAATTCTGAAAGTTTTTTTCTTATGGCATGTATAGAATTATTATTTTCCTGGATCGTCATGTAGAAATTAGAAAGTTGATTAATAAAAGAAACATGCTGAAAAAATGTTTAAAACCTTTTTTTTATTTCTCTCTCTCGCTCTCTTTCTTAAAAAATAAATAAGTAAGTAAATATACAGGGTGTCCACTCCAATCGTGGACCAATAGCTAATTTCTAAACCGTTAGAGATAAGCATATAGTTTATTTAGGAAGAAATCTCCAAATTACGAAAGGAATTTTGGGTCTATTCAATGTTTTTCAAAAAATCAAATTTTGAAAGAGTTACGAAATTTAAATTTTTATACAGCCCCCCAGTCCTATCAATCATATTTAGTAAAACATTCTTGACACTGTAACGTTTAAAACTAAAAAAAATCACTCTTCTACCACAAAAATTGACCGAGTTATGACGTTTTGAAAAATCAAGATTTTGAAGGATTTCGCATACGGTCCCTTAAGCGATCTCTCGATGACGTCATGAAACAATGCAAAATCTTGATTTTTCAAAACGTCATAACTCGGTCAATTTTTGTGGTAGAAGAGTGATTTTTTTTTAGTTTTAAACGTTACAGTGTCAAGAATGTTTTACTAAATATGATTGATAGGACTGGGGGGCTGTATAAAAATTTAAATTTCGTAACTCTTTCAAAATTTGATTTTTTGAAAAACATTGAATAGACCCAGAATTCCTTTCATAATTTTGAGATTTTTTCCTAAATAAACTATATACTTATCTATAACGGTTTAGAAATTAGCTATTGGTCCACGATTGGAGTGGACACCCTGTATATACATGTATGTATATTTATATATATATGATATAAGAATTGCAAGAAGGAAGACGAAGCATAGATGCACAAAGCAGCTAAACTAAAAAGCCAAGTATATAATAATACGAACAAATAATACAAATGAAATAGAAAACAACAAACTAGGAGAAGTGAAAGGAGAAAGGTTGAATCCAGAGCTCATTAGCCGTGGGGGATTCAAGAGTGGTTGAAAGCATAAGCGTAGCGTCGGGGAAGGGGGCACGTGCCCCCCCCCAACTTGATGGACACTTAAAATTTAGAACCTGAAGTTTTGCAAAATCAAAACGAAAATCACAATCAGAGTATCATTTGCAGTTATTTTTTTTTACTTATTTTATTTAAGTATTATACCAGCATGTTTGAAGGGGGGAGGGGGCAATTAGGAATATAGGACCACTGTCAAAATTTTCATTGTTTGCATTTTATTTTTTTTTTCGAAACAGGGACAAAAATCATCAGAAAGATTATTTCTGTTTTTGTCACTATTTACTCACTAACACAGCCAGAATTACTGTCCAGAAGGATTTTTTTTTTAGTCAAAACCGTCTTTAGGATTGCCAATAATGTTAAATGCAATGCCTCTGAGGGGTGCACCCCCCCCCTCTCCCCCGATGAGTCAGATTTTATATTAACCTTCTCCAAGCTTTTTGCATTACTAAAATAATAATTCGCAGAAGTTCAGAATCATAAATCATGCTATTTTGTTAAATGCAATGCGAAACAAAGGTATTAAATGGAAAAATTCAAGTTTTGAGTAAACATGGTTAAAGATCAGACCTTATGTAGGCTTTTATTGGAAAAAGTTTTCTGAGTTGTGCTCTCGATCAGCATTTATCAGAGCTACTTGTTTCATCTCTTGCCACAAAACAGATAAGAGGCTCTGCTACTATTTACTTTACTTGTCTCAAAATTTTTAATTTGGGCATTTTACATCCGTTTGCTTCTGGCTGCCTGATATAAACCTTTTTCATGCATAAATATTACAATTCTGTTACTGCTTATTATTTTAAAAAATAATTTGAACTAGAATATTCTTTTTTCACAAAATCTGGCTCATTCTAAGACAGAGAAAGATACAGAGGAGAGAATGATAAAGTACGATCTCTTTATCTTAGGTAATGAATGCAGTGAAAAGTGTTTTTTTTTTTTTTTTTTAAATATAAAATGTGCATTTTCGCACAGAATTAATTTTTTAATCTTCTCATACAGAAAATTTCAATTTTTAAGCCCTGTTTTCGAGCATTTGTCAGTCATAATCATATCAAAGAGAAATTAAATGCTAAACACAGGCTTATAACTAAAAAACTCTCATAATGCATAATAAAGAAAAATAGATCATTTATTCCTTTTTAAAAACTATTTTAAATTACGTAGTTTGTGTAGTAGGGTGGAGCGAAAAAAAAATATTCTATCGTTTAGAAATAAAAAAAATATTGTTTCTCTTATGAGTGAGTTTCAGTGGATTTTTGTACTGAAAAAGTTGAACAAATTTAATTAATAGGCATGGGTAACAAATTTTACTTATTATTTTTTTGCTTTTTAGTTGTTTTTAGTTTGCTTTAAGGTTATGTTGATTCCTACAGTAACAAATTCCCAAGCTAAGTGGGGCAAGGTGTAACAAAAATTTAGGATTGAAAAGCATTTGACAAGGAGAAGGCAGTATAGCGAAGACAAAGGAATAGTTATGTCTTGCCGGGAACTAAAAAGGAAAAAATCACATATAATATTTGCATACAACTTCTTACACATACATATTAATTAAATTTGTTCAACTTTTTCAGTACAAAAATCCACTGAACAAAACACTCACTCATAAGAGAAACAATATTTTTTTATTTCTAAACGATAGAACATTTTAATACTTACCTCATTTTACGCAAATTTCTTAATTTTTTAATTGCAGTTTCAAGTCTTATTCTATATAATACCTAACCTAAATAGGCTTAATTTTTAAGACTAAAAAATAGTTTTTAGTTAAATTAATGTTAAAGGATTCTCTAGGTAGTCAGTTAGGTTAGGTAACAGTTTATAGAAGGCACAGGCTTCAAAAGGCGATTAAGAAATTGTATATTAGTTAGGTATTAAATTGTTTGTAGCTTAGTAATTAAAATTAGCTTTTATTTTGTGAGTGGGTGTTTTATTTATTGGGTTTTTGTACTGGAATGTAGCAATTTTGGAAAATATTTTATAATTTTCTATTATTTGAAAATGTTTCATTGTTGCGAAGAATGGTTGGTTTGTATGTCCAAGAAGGTACCTGAAAAATCGAGAATAAATTAATGTTTAAAAGTAATATAGTGCTTTTTAAAAGGCTTTATGCTATGATACTGGGTTAAAAAGAAAAAAAAAAAAAATGAGAACATGTTTATGAATTTTTTTTTTAATCCCCCCGAAAAACGCTGACTTTCTCCAATTTTTAGGTTTTTTTGGCTTGTCCCTGGATCAGAAAGTATTATTCGATTTCAATATATTTTTTAAAATTTCGGAAGGCTTCGCCAATCGTAACTTTTCCATCCAAGAGCATTAAAATGAAACATTGAAACAAAAATTTTAAAATACCACTAAGAACACATGAAAATTTTCATTTTTTCAAAATTTCAGGCTCGTTGCGGGATCGGAAGATATCATCCGATTTCAAAAATTTTTGCTTTGTTTTGTAAAGCTTCACTAATCGCAACTTTTCCGCACTATTACAATTCGAAAATAAAAACTTTATTTTTTAGCTCAGGCCTTTGTTAATTCCAGGCCCGTCATTTCAAGTTTTTCCAGGCGGGGGGAGGGGGTCAAAGGATACAAAAACAATAGAATTTCATCGGAAAACAGCACCGCGTAAACTTGAATGTAAATACGTTAATTTCTCAAAGCCGGGGGGGGGTGTCCCCCCCTATTGATTGATCCTCCTAAATGACGGTCTTGGTTAATTCTAAATCCGACACTGGTAGTAACTGGCTACTAAAGAGAAAAAGAAGAAATTGTGCGTACAATTCATTGGAACAGTAAGAGTGAATATTTCTCTCAGCTAGGTGAAAAATCTTGGCGGGGGGAAGGGTCAAAAGTTCCAACTTCACTTCTGAAATTTTTGACCTGTGCCCCCCCCCCCCCCCCCCCCCCCCCCCCCCCCACAACACCTCACATTTCCCTCCCGCCCCCCCCTCCCACTGCATACGCTATGAGTCGCAAGACCAAAAAGTTTAAATATAAACTATTAAAAGAGGATGTTTAAGTTCAAAATATGCAATCTACAGATCTGCATTGGGCAAACAGCACCAAATGTGAGTCTGCAAATCGTACATAAGAACAAAAACCTGTTTTAGGTGTTTGTCTCTTTGTTCAACATTTTAAAATGGTAGTTTTCGATTTTCTTTTTAAGCGAAACAGCTTCATTTCTTTCCTCTGATTTTCAATTTAACAGAATTGTTGTCTTTAGCGCTTTTTGGACTTCGACAAACCGAACTTTTAAGGCCAAAATGGCATCATAAGGTCCTGCCCATCTAGTAGGGTATAATGTTTTTCATGTTATTGAAATTGAAGACTCAGTTTCTTTATTATATATAAAATTTGATTAAACATTCCATCTTTTAATACTATGCTCAAAAAAATTATAAATTTGTTGAACTATTTCAAAAAAATTTTGGAACTAAACTCAGGCTAACCGAGTTAACCGGGAGCTCTATTCGAACCCAATGCTTTTTGTTTAGGATGTGTTAAAATTCTTAATGATTTACTTGAAATTGTAGAATGGTCTTTAGTTGTCTCACTTTGGATTTTAAGCAGAAATTAAATGAATAATAAATGTATTTTTCAAGAAAAATTAGACTCAGGTACAATGTAAAAAAATATTTCTGAGCTCACGACCTCTTGAGCTGAATACCCTCTTGGGTCGGGGGCACGTGGCATTTTGCCGGCCCTGCCCCCCTATTGTTACGCTACTGACCCTGTACCTCTCGCGTCTTCTCATTGGTCGAGAATGAGTAGTTTATCAGACGCTTGTTGTGACCTTGAAACTACCCCTCCCTAACCTCCGGCCAGCGCATTTAGCATTTTATTTTTCGACAGCTAACCACTCACTGGCGTTATTTTCATCGAATTGCTCAAACACCCGGGATCCCGGGATCGTGCTGGATATTTCTGTCACTTCATTAACACCGCCGTCTTCATTATCTAATTTTTATATTTTTCTGGGCATGAATCTTGATTATTGACGTTCCACTGTATATGTAAATCATTAAGAGATTTGCAATAAGTATTTGCTACTGTAAACTAAACAATAAATGCGTTTAGTATTATAGTTGTAAAGTGGGGCTTGGGAAGAAATTTCAGTAAGTTAGTATTACGTAGTGAAATTATTTTATCTTTATCAAGATTAGCATAAAGAAGTTCTTATACTGGATTGTATCTTTCATCCAGTGGAAGGAGAAACTGCTTTTTTGTTTAACCCTAGCGTCAATAACCGAATTACCACCTTAATCTCAATAACCGGGTACCCGGGTACCCACTTCAAATTTCAAGCACGTAGAGCAGAAACCAGCTCTTTTTCGACACTCCTTTTCCTTAAATGGAACGGTTTTTGATACCCTCGTCTCATTGGGTACAATCGTGGGTACTTTAAAGAAAAATAAACCATACATTTCGCCTGAAATGTTATCGCCTACATCTCGAGAGGCCCAAACTTCCTTAGTCGAGTTCACTAGTGATGTAACCATATGTTCTTATGTACCCAAGCAGAAAAAAACTGTGATATTGCTGACAACACTATATCATGACAAAAGCATGTCTAGAGTGACGAAAAGCCAGAAATAATTTTGTTTTATAACAAAACGAAATCTGGCGTCGACACAATTTACCAGATGCTTATATACGTCTCAGAGGCAAACAAAGAGATGGCCTCTATCTTTTTTCTTCAACGTTGTGGACATTTCAGCTTTAGCTGCCTATATCATTTATAAGGCAAATGTCGACTTGCAAAGTCGTAAAAACAATAATTGTCGTTTATTTTTGCGCCAACTAGGCGAAGAATTGTGCCTTCCTACAATTCAGGTTAGATCAACGAATACTCAAGCCATGAGGCGCTTTTCCACAAAATCTGGCGTAGAAAGCTTCTTGAAGGACTTCAACACAGTACATAGAGGACCTTAAAGCACCAGTACTACAATAGCGGGACGTGATTCAAGTGGACAAAAGAAAATCGTTGGTGCTTGCCAACTTTGCTTCTACTTCAAAAAAGCTTCCCAAAAGGAAAAACAAGAAAATCACTCATAAAGTATGGCAACCAA
>JAXGGA010010979.1:0-44457 GCA_038373865.1 Uloborus plumipes
CTTGTTCTCATAATGTTTTCCCATTATTTTTACACAAAACTGAAAAGAAATTAAAGTGTCACGGTATATGTCAGTCCCCATCACTGCCTTTAATTTCTCTTATTGGACAAAGCTCATGAGCTAATAGGAAAGAGTAACAAACAGAACAAACTGAAACACTACCAGACATCAGTAGAGACTAAGGCTTTGAAATGGGGCTAGGCGGGATGATAAAAAAAAATAAAAGTTGGAGTGGAAAGGTAGGGTAAGGGGGGGGGGGAGCAATCTGTAAAGAAGTTAAAGAACATGTGAGGATGTGCTCAAAATCAGTGTTTGTTTAATATATATATAGATATATCTTGCTGCATTACTTTCCTTTACAACAAAATGAAAAAGAACACAAACGATTTAAAAAATTAAATAACAGCTGCACACTAGATAATGTGGAAAGATAGTTATGGGGACACAGACATATGATCTGATATTTTGATTTATTTTCAGTTTTGTGCGAAAAGAATAGAAAAAACGATGAGAACAAGGCGAAACAGTGCTATTTTGCTGTTTGCTATGATATTGGGGCGACCCATTTATTTCCTCCCTTCAAAATTGAAGATTGGTGCTGGAGTAGAAGATGAAATGAATCATAAAGTTAAATTTCAGATATTGAATTGAAGTACACTTTGAAGTTCGGATCGAAAAGAAACACTTCGTCTGAAAAACAATATATATACCTAGGGTGAAAATAATCCTCAACTCAATCCCCAGGTTAGACGTCATATTAGTATAGTGTGAATGGTATATTTGGGTGGGGAGGGGGATACTTCGTCTAGTTATAAGGAAACCCATTTCCACACTTTAAATAAGTTTACTATTCATTTTGTATCAAAAAAATTTTTTTTTTTTTTTTTTTTTTAAACATTTTGAACAGTTTTGAATTAAAAAAGAGTGGTTGTGCGGGGGAGAAAGGGGTAGGGAGGTGAACCTGACAAATCTATAAGCTCATGCCAGCTCACTTTAAACATATTCATGTTTGTTTACTACTTTTTAGACCATCATGAGCAAGAGAACTTAGTATTTAAATAAATAGAATCTAAAAAATATCATTTTTTTTCTGTACAGTTTTATTCAAAAATTCAAAAAAATATGATCCCATTGAGATCCCAATCTAAAAATTTGAACAAACATAGATAAAATACACAAGAATTTTTGAGAATTTTTTCAAAAAAATTCATTATATGTTTTTTGAGAAATTTAAATTTGAAATTTAAATTTCATTTTTTGAAAAAGAAAATTTTTATCAAATTAGTCATGTTGCATATCAGATTAAGCGGCAACTAACGTACTTTAAAATGCCATTTACCAAATCGTTCTATCTATATTTTGTGCCGAGTTATGGTCCCTTTTATGTACCCTTATCCATGGAAAAACGAGGGTTTTTCCAAAGTTCAAAGTCTCATAAATGAAAAAATCTACTTATATTAAAAACTGAGTATCTTTCTATCTATGTCACGCTTCTTTCTCCTGAACGCCAATGAACTGAAAGTCGAACCAGGTACCGATAGATAGGTAATTTTTCAGGCTTCATTAGTTTCAATTTATATAATTATACGATTTTAATTAGCGAAGATATCAATTAATAAGTAGTCAAATTTAAAGCGATTAAGCCTAATAAATGATTAAACTTCCAAGACATTTTTTCTTACCGTTGCCATTTTGAATTAAAACGTTAATTAAATTATTGATTTAAAATTCCAAGATATTTATTTCTTTCCGTTGCGATTTTAAGGCAGGAATTCAAGTGAAACACGGACGATCGCAACTCACCAATGCAATCGCAAATTCCAAAATTTGGATTCAAGTGAAACGAATTCACTTGAATTCGACTTACAGTAGCGGTTGCAATATGCGATCGCCTCGAAGCGACTGCAATGGTGTTTCACTTGAATTCGGCCCTAAATTAAAACGTTAATTAAATTGAACTTTTTAAAATGAAAGAGTGTTATTTTTTCCATTGTCATTTTAAATACGTGTTATAACAAAGTTCTAACAATTGTTTTTATTCTAATTATTAATGACATATTTTTTCTC
The DNA here is from genome assembly GCA_038373865.1 of Uloborus plumipes. Classification (NCBI taxonomy): domain Eukaryota; kingdom Metazoa; phylum Arthropoda; class Arachnida; order Araneae; family Uloboridae; genus Uloborus; species Uloborus plumipes. The sequence goes on from JAXGGA010010979.1 coordinate 2,068, forward strand.
AGGTACCATTTTGAAAATGTGTTTTTAAATAAAATTGCAATTGCTGTTTTTAGAAGGGACTTTTTCTGGTTGCGATCCATAAGTAGTCAAATTTAAAGCGAATGTTTAATTAATAAGTAGTCAAATTTAAAGCGATTAAGCCTAATTAATGATTAAACTTCCAAGAAATTTTTTCTTACCGTTGCCATTTTGAATTAAAACGTTAATTAAATTACTGAACTATTTAAAATTCCAAGATATTTATTTCTTTCCGTTGCGATTTTGAATTAAAACGTTAATTAAGTTGAACTTTTTAAAATGAAAGAGTGTTATTTTTTTCATTGTCATTTTGAATACGTGTTATAACAAAGTTCTAACAATTGTTTTTATTCTAATTATTAATGACATATTTTTTCTTAGGTACTATTTTGAAAATGTGTTTTTAAATAAAATTGCAATTGCTGTTTTTAGAAGGGACTTTTTCTGGCTTCGATCCAAATATTAAAAGAACTTTTTCGTTTAGAATTTTGCAATTAATTTTACCGGAAGAAAGCGGTTTGGAAATAATTGTTTTTGGAAAGGAATTTTATTTGTAATTTAGGGAGAGTGCTAAGTACGCGCTACTTGACATCGTCTTTATTTTTGAGGAAGCATGTGCAAATAATTCGATTGATTCTTTGATGCAGGAAAGCTTTTTAGCGAGCCGCTTTAGCGGGGAGTAGTTTATTAAACTTTTCCTTGGTACTTTAAAGGCGAGCCGCCTTGGCGGCGAGTAGTGATTTGAAACTTTCCTCGCTACTGTAAAGGCGAGCCGCCTTGACGGCGAGTAAACTGTTTAAACTTTCCTCATTTCTTTAAAGGCGAGCCGCCTTGGTGGCGAGTAGTTTTCTCAAACTGCCTTCACTACATTACAGCCCGTGCAACGCCGGGCTACGCAGCTAGTAATAGAGATAAAAATCCAAAAATTGAGACTTTTGATTACCTCAAGGGGTACAATTGATGAGCCAAATGTGAAAGAAATACAAAAATGTAAGGTAAAATTTTTCTCAGATTTTGGATCACTTGACGTGGAATGACCCATTATTTAAAATTTTCAGCAATATTAAAATGCTGGCGATATTATTCGAAATGATGTCTACGAATTTCAGTGTATTACAAAATGACGCTAAATGTTAGAATGAAAAAGTGGAATAAAGTTGTTTAATCAATACCGAATAGAAAATTGCTTACGGGGTACACTGTTAAAACCACAAGTTGCAAGAGGCACCTTTTTAAGGGTAAAGCGTTGTAGCACCAGCGGTAACCCTGAAGGGTGACACTTGACTCTCAATGACACCCTTGAAGGTGCCATTTGGCTCCTTAGGGTGCCACATGGAGCCAAATGGCATTCTCAAGGGTGCCACATGGAGCCAAATGGCATTCTCAAGGGTGCCACATGGAGCCAAATGGCATTCTCAAGGGTGCCATAGGGAATCAAGTGGCATACCTCAGGGAGTGCCGCTGGTGCCACAACGTTTCAACCTAAACACCTTTGGTTGCTTATCCCGCGACAGGGGTGCCCACAGAGGGAGATTATGGTCGCAAGTTGCGCCAACAAAATTTTTTGGGGGGGATTTTTTTTAACCAATTTATTTATTTATCAAAATTATTTATTAATTTATTTTTAAATTTAAATTATTTACTGATTTTTTTAAATGTAAATTATTTTTTTATTATTATTGTTTTATTTATTTATTTTTTGTGTGCGTGTGTGTGTGCTTGGAATGTCTGGAAGGGAAAAGAAGCGATTCTATTCTGCGCATAATTAGTACTTTAAAAAAAATAAATATAATATAAAAAAATAAATCAACATATTTAAACATAAATAAAAATATTTAAAAATAAATAAATAATAGTTTAAAAAATAAATAAATAATAGTTAAAAAATAAATTATATTTAAAAAATAAATAAAATAAAAAAGAGGGATAAAAATAAAAAGCATAATAGGGTTGTGAAAAATTTTTTTTTTTTGGGGGGGGGGAGGATTTGCGCCATTGAGCTTGGGGGGGATGGGCACCCCTGTCCCGCGATTTCCACGGGCAACGAAAAAGTAACAAAATTTGCTCATCCCGCGATTTTCAATTGCACAACGTAATTTAAAACCTTATTCCGCAATTCCATCGTTTAAATGTCAGCCATGAATTTTCTGAAGCATTTGCACAGACCGCTCGGTCATTTTACAAGCCCGATACCTCAGTAAAGAAAGGATTTCATTGGAAGTGCGGTTTTTATTGCTCAAAAATTAGAAAAAAACATAGTATTGTTGTTCGAATTCGGTGAAAAAGAAACATGAAGGTACAACTTTTTCTTGTACTTAGTTGCAAGATTTATCATATTAAGGGATAGTTTTCTAACGTAATATGTGTAAAATTTTAGTACATAAGTTTTTATATTGGTTTTTTCATACATAAAAAAAATATGCATATTTTTTTAAAGACTTCGTTAAGAAAATTGAGCAGTCAGAGGGTTAAAGGTGCCTTGCGCAAACATGTAGTTTTTAACAGTGGTAGGCAACTTCACCCAATTTTCTGCGTTTTTTCTAGTTTTCAATTCGGTATAATAATTTAATGGAGTATGGGTTTAAGGGCAACATTTGGAAGTTTTTGCCCCGTCTTGAAAAAAAATAAAGATCCAGCACAGTAAATACTTTTCTTAAATTTGGATAACTATAAGGCAAATTCCCACCGTTACGAAACTGGACACATACTTTAAACCACTTTTTGTTATTTTTTTGTAACTAAGGAATAGGATAATATAAATAGAATCGACTTATACTAAGGCCCTACTTATACCCTACTTATACTTATAACCAATACAGACGAGCCGATTGCATCAAGATTAAGTTTCACCTCTTCGGATCCAGCGCGTGTAACCTTTTAAGCAGTTTTGTGTCCGGAGAGTGTACGATGTACGTGCTACCCGAAATTTGCCTCATCTGGTTTGCCCGTACGGTGTACAGGCATCGATATTTTTTCTGATTTTCCTTTTTCTGGTTTGCCCGAGTTTTTTTCATTATTGAAAAGAGACTATTTTAGTAGTACTATTTTTTCAACAGATGGTGGCTTGTCCATGTAAACGAAATGCATTTCATCCGGGTTTTTTCTATGTAGCAGGAAAGCGGGAACTTTTTTGTTCTATTGTACGCCGTGCTTGTGAATCTTATGGAAATTGTGGATGGAATATACGACGAAAAATATTTTTTTTGTTACTTGATGAACTACATTCTGAAAGAAAGTTTTGAATAATTTGTAAACCATTCTTTACTGCATGCAGAATGTACTTGAAAAAAATCAAACATTTAAGGGCTTTGTGACCAAAATTGCAAAATAAAATAAAACAAAAACGAAAAAAAAATTACAAAAATTCTTAATATTCTTATTCTGTTAAGTATGGTACTTAAGCTATATGCAATAAAAAAATATGCCTTTTTTTGGAAGCATTTCTGCTAAAATAGTTTGACCGCCCTAAAGGGTTAAGCAAAGCCTCCTAAATGCTTCATGTTTTACTGCTTTCCGGTTTTTTAACACAGAGTAAAAATTTCTCCCTTTGTTCACGAAGCCCCGCCATCTGTCGGAGTTCTTCGAGACAGAGAAACTAAGGATCGGTTGATTTCTGAATTTAAATTTTAAAAATTAACCTATCACAAAATTTAATTCGAATATTGTTTGGATTTATCACCATAAACAACGGCATCATTGGATTTCCGCAAGGTGGCGCCCAAAGTGGAACAACTATCTCCCGTATTCATGCAGATATAGTAAAAAACATTTTAGCATTTAGGAGGTTTTATGTAATCTTCTTTTTACTGAGCAATTTTCAGCCGCACGGGAATTTGTCAAAGCTCGGCAGTGTTGCTCTGATAACCCTAGCCCCTCAACAATGAAAAATTAAAAGCAAAAGTTAATGAATTGGTCCCGAAGTTTTATGTACTTAAGCTTGATGCGTCGGCCTGTAAATAGGCTCCGGTTCTAACTTATAGAAAGGAGGGAAAATGTAGATTTTTATTGAACCAAATTGATAAAAATTACTTGTGTTTAAAATTTGATTGTTGCTTCCGTAACGGTGGAATTGCCCTATACAATTTGGATACAATTTGGGTTTTCTCATATTTTCTCTGAAAAATACCATCTACTTATATTTAAACCTGCGTGTCATTTTTTCTATCTTTCTATGTCCTGCTTCTTTCTACTGAACGCCAATGAACTGAAAGTCGAACCAGGTACCGATAGATTCGTCATTTTTCAGGATTCATTAGTTTTAATTCATATACGGTTTGACAAAGGGCTTCTGTAGAAATTGAAAAAAAATCTTCAAATGTTTGCTCAAATTTAAAGCGATTTGTCCCAAATGGTTAAATAGGAAATTCATTGTTATAAAATGTGGTTGATATGAAACAGTAATAATAATAGTAATGAGAATTTTGAACGAATGCTAAACTGAATCAAACATAAAACTCATTAGCGGGTCACGTGTGTGGTATGTCTTAATGATGTGATGTTTGATATGTTATACCAAATAATATGACAATCAGAAAGAGGTAAAAGTTGGGGGGGGGGGGGGGTATGCATCAACATGCCGCAGGAAGCTAATCTACATGCAGTGGCAGCTTAGATTTATTAAAATATAAGCGAGGCTAATAATGTAGGAAAATTGACTAAAATTAACCCGAATCGAATGTTTGCAGGTTGACCATAGTTCAACCTACTGTCTTAAGCTATCATACCCAATCTCTGACGATCTTTCATAGATCGGAATCTCGGAATAATCTATTGACATCTTAAGTATCTTATCCGGGTGCCGAATAAACAAAGAGGCACTGGATGGATTGCATTAATAATGCAGCGTCACTTCTGTCTTCACTTAGACGAAGCCGGCCGGACGCGAGCGACATCTCTGTTGCCATGGACACCGGAAATGAAGGATGGGGACGTGAGATGCATATCTTTCGCATCGCCCCCCTTATCGCTGTTTGTGCGAGGGTTGCACAAAACTAGCCCGTTCTAATCTCTTTCTAATTAACAGATGCCTCAAAAATTGTGGATGTTAACAAGATGAGGTTGCGAGCCGTAAATAATATTTAGTCTGCATAAGCATCAGTTGCTTAAAGCAAATAAGGAGCTGATATGAGCAGCGCCGCGGTTGGAATGGGGGTAGCTGGGGGATATTTAATACGAAATATTTTTTTTCGTATAAATAAGCAAATGGACAATTCCACTGGTAAAAGCGAAAAAATCAAATTTTAAACATGTTTGTTATTTTTTGTAATCGAAGAATCTACACCAAAATTAAGTATAGCATAAATAACATCGAATGATGCAAGAGAAAAAAAAATGTAGGGGTTTTATCGAACTAAATTGTAATTATGTGTGTTGAAAGCTTGATATTTTCGTCAGTCATGGTGGAATTGCTCAAATGTAATCTAAATTGGCTTTAAACCACTTCTTCTTTTGCTTATTTCTCCCACACCCCAAAGTGACAACAGGTTTTATTTTTTATTTTCTTCTTTAACTCCAACATTCGATACAAAGACCCTTTTTGATAGATATGACTAAAAGAAAAAAAAATACTGAGTGGTTCTACCGTTATTTGGGAGACAACTGGAGAAAGTTTCTCTCACATTATTACATACATTTCACTTAATTAAGGCTGCAAGTAAAAATTTTTGCTAGTTTAGTGTACATACTTTACTTGTGTAATTTGTGAAGCAAAAAAAAAAAAAATTGCAGTATCAATTCTTATTATATTTTCCAAATTAAGCTTACTTGTTACGGGAGGGACATTTTTGAAATCAGTATTAGACTTCTCAAAACTATGCAAATATCCTTCGAATCTATATAGTTTTCCTTTCCTATTATTTGTTTTTCGTTTTAATTTGAGCAGAAGAAAAATAGTTCAATGTGGGGGGGGGGGTTGGTCACAAAAAGTCAGGCAGATTTTTATATAGGTGGCATCTATGTTTTATTTTTAAAGTTTTAGTCATAAAATGTAGTAAACAAAAAAAATTGCCAAAGAAATCATTCAGCAAAGTGTCATTTCTTAGGTAAACATTTTGTTCATTACATGTTTTAAAACCCATTAATGCCTAGCGTCCTTTTTTTAGGAAGGTCCAAAAAAGGGTCTGAATTTTCCCAAAATGAACATTTCAACCAAATATTAGTGTTCAATTAGTACGTTGGTATTGTTTCAATTCGTTATTAACAGATTGAAGCACATAACCATTATAAAGTGGGTTCTGTAGCATTTTAAATATGATCTTTATCAAAAATGACATCGTTCACAATCTCAAGAAAAAAAGCTAAGTTTTCAAAGTTATTCCCAGCTTCCCAGTTTATGTTAATTGCTGATTTTATTTCTTCTTATAAAATGGCTTTTTAAATATTATATCGTGGGCAGAAAAAAGTTTTAGTAAAAAAAGTATGTACCCTCTGGGGTCTATCGTAACTTTTAAGGGACGATTTTTCTTTCTTTCATAAAAAATGTATTTTTTACATAATTTTTTTAATAATTTTTCCTGTCCATTAAACACTGTTTGTAACCAGTATACAAAATATATTTGAAAAAAAAATTCAGGCATTAATGGATTAAAACAAAATATAGAGCTGTGATATGCAGGGGCAAAGTTTCTTCTTTTATATGAGATGGCGCAACATCAGTAGATTTCAGAAATTACTTGAATGAACTCATTATTTGAGAACTAAAATTAATGAAAGTTTTCAAAATCATAAGAGGATATGGAATTCATTTTCTTCTTGAGGAGAAGTGTCAGAAGAGGTTTGGTTCAAGTGGTAGTTGAAAATGAAGTATAAAAATCAAACCTATACACAACCATTGCACTGCCTATAAGCGGAAAATTGTTTACAGTTTAACATTTATTTCTGTAACTTGTAAATATCTTTATAAAGATCAGAGAAATAAGAATAAATCGATGTTAATTTGATCGAAACAATCCCCATAACTTCCAGTCTGACATTTTTAATAAACAATATGACATTTATTTTCAAAGCAACATGTATTAGTTAATTTAGATAATGATTATTCCTTACAAAACTTTCAACTTGCACATTTTTTAATTTTCATGAGCCGTCGAAAGCAGCTTGTATCTAAATGCTAATACTTTAACCCATTAATGCCTTTTTTTCCAAAGATAGTTTGTATACTGGTTACAAACAGTGTTTAGTGGACAGGAAAAATAATTTTAAAAATAGCATGTAAAAAATAAATTTTTTATTAAGCAAAGAAGAATCGTCCCTTAAAAGTTACGATAGACCCCAGAGGGTACATACTTTATTTACTAAAAGTTTTTTCTGCCTATGATATAATATTTAAAACGACATTTTATAAGAAGAAATAAAATCAGCAATTTACATAAACTGGGAAGCTGGGAATAACTTTGAAAACTTAGCTTTTTTTTCTTGAGATTGTGAACGATGTCATTTTTGATAAAGATCATATTAAAACTGCTGCAGAACACACTTTATAATGGTTATGTGCTGCAATCTGTTAATAACGAATTGAAACAATACCAAGGTACTAATTTATCACTATAATTTGGTTGAAATGTTCATTTTTGGGAAATTCAGTCCCTTTTTTTGGACCGTCCCTAAAAAGGGAAGCTATGCATTAATGGGTTAATTGTTTTAATAATGATCTGTTAGAAAATATTATCCAATCACCATTAAGTATTTATATTTTCAATTCATTCATGTCACTTTATGAAATGAGTCAAACGATGGAGAAAGAAGACGAAATATTTTTTACATGTAATGTATCTTTATTACTTCTTCTAAAAGACAACTCATTTACGTCTTAAGTTGTTTCACATTTTGTTTCTTAAATCTACGAAAATTATGCAAATTGGTTTTAAAAAAATGCTTGCTGGAAATATTATTGGGCACTTGATTTTTTCCCCTTACCGAAAATTTTATGTTTTAAATTAATATTTTAAAAGTATAATTTATTGCAGTTGTTATTTGTTGAATTAAAATAGGCTTTACAACTTTTTACCCAAACTTCAACTTATGAAGCTGTATTTTTTTTTACTTATTTTTAACATTCACAACAAGTTTTACGGTGAAAAACAAGCTTATTCGCACTTTTAACAAACTCGAAATTAATTTTAAAATCACTAAAACTTTGCTTTGATATTTCGCTTATTTCAAACCGTCGCATTTTAATTAACTACGAATAACAAATTCTCTACACAGATATCAGACATAAAAATGCAATTCTACATCAAAAAGCTAGAATTTTTTCATCTTTCTCTTTTTGATTTGTAATTTTTCATTTATATTTTACGGTTTAAGGTTATATGTCGTGTTGTTTCTAATACCGAAACGCGTTTCAAATTTTTTCTTTGAATTAAATTACTGTTTAGTTTCCTGAAATACGTTTCGGTGTTTTTTTTTTTTCTTTTTTAATTTTTATTAGAAGAATACGCCTCATTTTTATCACATTTAATCAGATGTCTTGATCTTTTTTCCATTTACTTCCTTCCTTTATTGTAGCCATTTTGAAGTTAATTTTTATTTTAGAATATTCGTTTTAATAGTTATTTTTTTTAATCAAAATAGTTTAATTAATTGCAGCGCATAATGAAAAGACAAAGTAAGCTTCACGTCTCATAGTTTTTTTTTTTTTTTTTTTTTTGTAGAAATATGTAATCAAATTATTTCTTGCGTATTTATTATATGTATTGCTTTGTTAATAAAAATAAATAATATATTTTTTAACCGAGAATTATTCTTCTTAATTTTAAATGCAATTAATTTTTTAATTGGGTATAAATTTCAAATTTTATTGTGTTTACATGCATTTTAATCTACAAGGTTAATGAGTTAGTTTTTAGTTTCACTCCCAAGAAAGATATTAATCAATATTAATAACAATCAAGGGGAGAGAGGGAGAAAAAAAAGCACACTATGAATGAAAGTAGTCAATGATCATAAAGAGAAATTTGGTTAGCCATATTTGACAAAATTTCAAAATGGAATTGCTTTACAACACCACCGTAAACATTTTTGTTTCAGTCGTAATTGAAAGTCGGTACGAGTCAGAATATGAAATAAAAATTCCGATTAAAAAAGACAAAAAAGACGGAACCAATATTTTTACTATAACTCTTATGTCAGAAGCGTCGTGATTTATTTGCGAAATAAAAGATTGTCAGCTGTAATGCTCAGCCCACGATGTTCAACTACAAATAATCTTCCTTCATTGAAGCTTCTGGAGCGAATCGGGAACAAACAATTTACTAATTCATGTACATCCCCTTGAAAGTATTCAAACATCACAGTTCCCGTATCACACAGCAGGACGCATGTACCTATAACCGTACGGGAACACGTGACAAGAGTTTTAACAGGACAGAATAAAAATGAAAATAAGAGGAAACATTTGAGGCCCCCTTACGGGCTATCGGAGGGGACCTCCTACCATTCCTCATTCCTGTTAGCACGGAACCGCCCCGAATTAATGCCTAAGGGGGGCGCTACAATCGTCGCTTCGAGTCTGATCAGTATGCAGGTCGTCTCCAGAGGTTCTTCTAAAAGAGCGCCTTTTCTGGTAAATCCATCTGAGTATAGCACTTCTACTTTTTCCTCCTTCTTTCTTTTCGTATTTTTTTTCCTTCTCTACGCTGATGCGGTTTTATCTACTGGAGAGTTTGTTCCATAAAGATGGACGGTCATTTTTTTTGTTCTATTCCAGAAAGAGGGGGTGGGCAAGGCAAGAGGGTACCTGCAAGTCGGTGATACCATGATGCATGTGACAGCTGTGAACTCTGCACTGTCTAATGTCGTGTCGTGGTATTCCTCCTAAATTGCCGATTCCGTTTTGAAACGCTTTCGATTACATAAATCTACTATTAGCCTCGTGACAGAGATTGCCACTATATTGTGTAGGCGGACTTCCAAATTGCATTTGGACATCTTAGAAGGGAGTGTTCTGTTACCGTATTACCTGAATGGTGGATGGAACCGGCTAACGATGGAACTTTAAGATGCGCATTTCTTAAAAGGCTTTTAGTGTATCAGCGTTGCTGAAAAAATACTTGTACATCACGATTAGACAATCTATTAAAAGTGTCAAAAATTTAGAAGTCTTTCGTGGTAGAACATCGAAAATCAGCATGTCTGTGCCCTGTTATTAAGAACAATTCTTGAAATAAAGTGGTAGCTGTGTCTACTGTTAAGGTAATGTACCAAATAAAGTGGTAAATTTAAAGCTGCTAATGTGTTTAGTATATTTCAAGACCTATGTATGCACATTGTCTGGTACAGAAAGAGTTGAAATTTTTTCGTTGAAAATCTAATTGCGTAAATCTTTCACGCTTTCCATGTTGGTTTTGGATGCATTTGATAATATCTTCTCCGGTCAGTATTTTGGTTTATAGTAAAAGATTTTCACAATTGTGTTTATAAACGGTTTGTATCCAAAAAGGCAAAAAATTCTTTAAAAGAAAATCGATTTTTTTTTGTCAGGAATTGCCGCGTGAAACTAGAATTTGAGAAGCCAGTTCTTAAAGAGAACTATATAACTAATGAAAATCAAGAATTCCACATTGTAGTGACTATATCATTGTTAATGTGTACAATGCATTCGAATTTCGATACAGTAATTACTTAAAATGAACAAATTGATTAAAAATTCTTCATAACCCGCAATTGAGATACGAGTTCAATTAGTTAGATTTCAATGATTTCGCATAGTTTTTGGATTTGCTTCCCTCCAGATTTTCTACTGGTGGTCGTGCATGAGTTTTGAATAAAATATTGATATTAACAATTAGTTAGAATTCTGATATCAAATATATGACATTTTAAATAGGAGCTACAAGAATAATTAACAATTTCATTTATTAGGGAAAACATCGTAATATCCCGGTACCCCCAGATGCGGACGTGTGTCTTTTGACCGAATAATGCCCTGTGTAATGACAACTGGCGGCTGAAAGTAAAATTAATTTCCCACTCTCCGCACTTTTCCCCTGATGGTTGTCATAGCTACGGAACTTTGGACTTATTCCCCACTCAGCTTTTGCAACAGTGGTTAAATGCAAACGGTTAAAATTGATTTGTCCGTGAAGACGACGCACAATTTCTAAACTTGATACGCGTATTTCAAAGTAACCGAGTGCAGTAATCTACGCATTAATGCTTGGTGTTGCGACAGGAAGTGTTGATCTGAACTACAGTTGTAGAAACTAGAAGTGTTCGCTTGTTTCTTCGTTCCGAATTTGTTAAACAGTATTAGCACAGTAACCAGGTTACTTTGTTCATAACCATTTTTAAATTTCATTTTAATGAAAATAAGTGAACTTTATTGCAGTATTTTTTCAATTTCAAGAACATTTAATGCATATGAAAATCAGATTGCCGAGGCGGAAAATACGGGGTATGGCCTAGTATTAGGCAAAGAGTGCAATATGAGGTCGGACGACTTTCACTTTAGCAAAGATGAGTGGAGAGTTAAAAGGGAAAGTGGAAACGTTCTGGGTGTAGATTATCGAAGGTTAGTTTTCGAACAATCCTGAACTCAACAGTGGGCTTGGTGTTGAGAAACTCTACACTGCAAAAAATAAACCGTTGTTTTTATAGTCTAATACCGTGAACAGAGGTTCCAGTTTCAAACTGTAAAATGTACAGTAATAAACTGTAAAAGTAGCATTTTTAGTTTTTTACGGTAAAGTTAACAATTTTAATTTATTGCCGCAAAATTTAGCTGTAAAAACAACAGTATAATACTGGCAGCAAATGTTCCAGTTTAAAACTAAAATGCACAATAATAAACTGTAAAATTAGCAGTTTTATAGTTTATTACTGTACACTAGCAGTTTTACAGTTTGCTACTGTAAAATTGGCAATTTTAGTTTATTATTGTAAAATTAACCATCTTTACAGTTTATTAATGTAAAATTAATTTTATTGTACTGTAAAAGCAATATTCATTTTTTAGTGTAATGGGCTCATATAACCTGATCCGAGAATGCAAAAAAGGAAGGAAATTCGTTGTGTTCATGTACCAGTAAATGATTTCTGAAATGCATTCGATTGTTTTCTAGTGTTACGCTTGTGGTGCCCCATAAAATGATAGCATGGACCAAAAACAAAACCCCTCAAATGATCCTATTTAGAAGCCTGAATCTCATTCTACACTCATTATTATTTCGTTTTATATCGTATTAATTATGAGAGGCAAAAATATAATGTACCCTATATTCAGAGCTTTTACATTACATTATTATCATACACGCATGCTTTTAGGTCAATATTTAAGGAGGTACGAGGAAAATAACAGACCATTATAAAGAAGAAATTTATATGTCCTATTACTAAATAATCAGAAGAATCATAAACTCTTTAATTATTTCTCAAGTTTTGCCCATAAATCTTTTCCGACGCAGCCCCGATCAAAACTAAAGATCCAAAGTGCATCAAAATCCAGACATTAAGTTATAATTTTAGAGCGCGCCGGACCCACCCTTGCATACATATTGCCTAAAATATTTTACAACCCTCCTTCGGAAGATAATCTTCCCCTGTGAATATCCAACGCTCCCCTAAATGGACTCCCGTGGAATGTCTTCTTTCACAACTCCGGCCTGGGAACGGCGTCCATCCTGGAGACAATATTTCATCCGTCGCAAACCATTCAGCGATCTATAAATATACATTAATATGGAATCGATATTTCATGCGACAGGGGTTCATTCAAAATGCTTCGAGACTGATAGATGGACCAGATAATTTTAACTCCTGGTATTACTGTCACTTGTGTGAGATGGAGTCGCGGAATTAAGTCGTGCTGCTCAAGATTTACAACTCATCTCCCCTTTCGCCAGGCCTCTTGAAGAACGCGATGTCACTCGGTGCACCCCTCTTTGGGGTAAACGATCCATTTCGTGATTCCGCATGGTTTTAGTGCTGAAGGTCAGTTGCAGGCTGGGGCCAATATGAATTTTTAGGGGTATTTTGTGGTGACGAAAAAAAAAGTGACCTAAATAGAGTTTTCAGGAATTTAAGCTACAATAATGGAATGCAAGTCAAAAATGTGCAGCTGGTGTTGAACTAAGAGACATTAAATATTTTCATTGTTTTTTTAACCTCCGACGTAACTAAAGAAAGTTTTAATTTTAGCAATGTAAGGTGTGTCAGTGACATCGCAGCCTATAAGCGGATAAACTGATTGAATGTAAATAATAAACATATCACGATGATAAACATCTATACAAATTTGTACAGTTCTTTTTTTTTTTTTTTTTTTTTTGACGAAGAATTAAGTTGAACACAGAGTTTTGAAGAACTTTCAGGAGTAATAATGAAAAATGCAAAAATGACAAATCTGCAACTCATAAAACAAATTTTTAGAAAATAGTGTTTAAAACTATCAATATCAATTCATTAAATTATTGTTTTGGTTTACAGTTACAAAAACGTATTCCAGAAAACGCATCATAAGTTTTTTTTTTTTTTAAATATTTTTTCTAAGGCCAGGCAGGTAGGTGAAACAACTTCCTTTATACAGCTGTGGGATAAAACGGTTTCAGAAAATAAGTATACTACTCAGACTCACCTACAGATAACATAGTCAATGAACAACATATAAATATACTGTAAAAACGTCTTTTTTGTTTCAATAAAAAGAATGGAACTTTTAAGCTAAAACATTACTTTACTAACTAGTAGAAAAAGTATACACACAAAAGTCGAAGAAAGAATAAAGAATTAAAGATATAGATGATGAAATTTATAATTTTTTTAAATTATCAGTCTAATATTTACCCCAGTTATCCAACTTTTTCAAACATACACACTCACTAAATATATGTAATGATAAATGGAAACGCGAAATAACTTATATTGAAGATTTTGTCTAAAAAGGATTAAAGTAAATTTCATTAATATCTAACAACAAATACGCAGTGAATGAAACTGTTTTCTGTCTGATTCCGGCACTAACTCTGACACAATAGCCCTATTTGAAAATCCTATTATTTTTGATTGATATAATTTTAAGATGGCACGCATGAGTTCGTTGAACTTCGATCAATGAATGATGTAAATCCTTCGTAAGATGTCTCCCATGTACTTTTAAGTCTTTCAAGTACTTTTTGAGAACTCTTTATCGATTTACTATATAACACATATTTGTTAACAATATATTTCATCGGCCATACTCAAATTCTTTTGGCAGGATGGGAAATACATTTGCTAAGATTTCTCAACAATGAATTGAGACGTTAGGCTTAAAACGTTAATTCAAATTTGAACTGTTAAAAATACGTCGAAAAGATTTTTTTGCAGTTGTGCCGTCAATCAAATTTCAAAGCATTCATTTTAAAATGTCATTTTATTGCTATGTTTTATGAATTCGTTTGAAATGAGGAAAATGAGCTTTAATCAGTTTATAACTGTTTTGTTTATATTGAGATTAGACGAAATACCTTAGTGAAAAAAATTATAATTAGTGTGAATACTCGTTGAGAACAATGAATATGCACACTTAACTTAACGCACATGTGTGAGAAATATTAAAAACTTTTTCATTTCCCATCTGCTTTTCAAAGGACATTTTTTGGGAGCTATACTTCTTATGGTTCTTGTTCCTTTTATAATGTATGTATAATGCTTCTTTATGTATCCATGAAGAATGGTGCACTATTCCTCTAAACACAATTCAGCCCTTGTATGAATCTATTCCAAGAGGAATCCAAGCTTGGAAATCCAATACTAGTTAAGGGCGGTCCCACACTATGTTAAAAATTTATTCTTTATAAATCTAAAGTGTTTCATTATTTTTATAACAACATACGGGCAGATATATACTAGTATCGTTTTGGGCTTCCTTTTTCCCGATAAAGTTGACAACTTGACATGACATGAACTAAAAAAGTCGCTAGAATGCCCCTACAGAAATATTGGATATAGTTGACCAGAAGATTTTTCCCATGCTACGTAGTCGCTGTAAAGATACCGAGAAAGGCAACAACTTGGGTATGTTTGACTTGAGCTCACGAATAGGGAAAGTGCTCCAGTAGTCGGCCAGTCTCCAGTAGTCGGCCACAATGACATAAAACTCCTCATAAATAGTACCTTTTTAATTCAAAATCAGATATGACGCATTCACACATGCATGTACCTATCCTCAATCATCAACCAGTGGCAGTTAAGTTTTGGGTACTTTTTTTGAATGAGTAATGAGTCATTTCATTTTGAATGGTGTGCCCGTCATCCAAGATTGCGATTCTGGTTATTTTTCAGCTAAGATGATTCTGTGGCCGACTACTGGAGCATTTACTAGTGTTACCAACAGCTTGAATTTTAACATATATATTTTTTTAATTTCTGAAATAAGTAGGTGATTCAATATTAGAAAGGTTCATTCTAAAGTTTTACCTTGTTTTTGGTGCTGTATTGATAGCTGAAAGTTCTAGGTTAGCCAAGATCAACAAAAGATCCCTTAAATGGTCGACTACTGGAGCACTTACCCTATATCGGTTGAATCCAGACGACTGAAAAACCTCAGCTCATCCACACCATTGCGGAGCCAGCACTAGCTCCCACAATATTTTGTTGACAACTTGGGTCTATAGCTGTTTGTTCCAGCCCCTCGCCAGAACACTACCACCAGCTTTTACCAACTGAAATGGTGATTCAACTAACCAAGTTAATTTTTGTCAGTCGTCTGGATTCAACCGTTACATTCATGAGCCAACATTCCCAGGTTGTTGTACTTTCATGGTATCTCAACAGTAACGCATTATTGTAAGCATCACACGGCGGGGACCTTTACTTCACCGTCAGTCTTGCATAAAGTATTCGTTAACTCAGCAGCATCTTTTAGTTTTACTTAAGACTAATACGCAACACTAAAAAAAAACAGGCTCAATTTTCACATATTTATTACAGGCTAACAATTTTGTCGAATTCTTGTTGTTAAACCTTAAATCATTCTGATAATTACTCACCACATAAGTACTCTAATGTCCTTTTTAATCACTTAAAAGGGTTTAATAGTCATTTTTCAAGACTTAAACAGCTCTTGATACATTGCACCTTGTTAGGAATCATTACATAGTAAATCAAACCGATACCATCTCAAAACCCAATCTGCTTATCTTCGACTTTGTTGTACCCCTATAATTAAATCTCGACTGTCAACTGCTTGTTTGTTACTTCCACACTTGAAATCATTTAACCTTATCCACTTGTTAATCTGATTTTCCGATTTAAAGAAACCGGTTACACCTGCAAAAGCGACCTGTCGTGGCATTCCTTCCATGGAAATTTACCGCCCTCGTAAAAGCCACGCAGGTGTGACGAGGGAAGAGGACGTGTCGCTATTATCGTCTGCGTTCTTTATTGTCCTGCATTCAAGTCGGGGCAATAGCAGACTGTAAAGTGTTTCTGAATGTGACGGTTATTGCGAAGATGTGATGTAAAGCTAAATGGATGGCCGTTCTTTCTCGTTTTATGAACAACTGTCGCATGGATTCTTTGAAATATTCCCTCTGGAAGATAAGTTATTAAACTAGGACTTGATGTTAAGAGCATCAACTTTCAAACTGAGCAAGATAGTTTTACGATTTTAAATTTTCTGCAAAAAAATTAATTGCATTTTGCTGGGACGTTCCGCGAAAACATGAGGTTTCATGTGAAGAAAATTGCCAAAGGATTTTTTTTTATGTTTTCATTTCTTTTCTCGTCTTTCACAATTTCTTTCGTTTTGCTTGTAAACAAAGACATTTATTTTTAGGCATTATTATCTTTCAGCAAAGTGACACACTTATTTTGCCTTCCTCCTAATATTTTGCTGCTTTCTCTGCTTTGACTGTTTTTATTTTACTTCTTTCTCATCCGCGAGCGCACTTGTTTCTGAAAGACATTTGAGGCACCGAGAAGTAAAAAGATAAATTCAAACCCTTTGTAGGCTTTTATTGAAAAGTTTTACTGCTGTGTAGAAGAACTTACCAGGGCTACTAGTATCATATTTCGCCCTAAAACAGTTCAGTTTATTTTACCACTTACTCGTCTGTTCCAAAATTTGAACTTTGGCACTTAACCCTTTGCTTCCAGTTGCTTCATTTTATGATTAAATCTCTGTTTGACAAAAATAATTTTAGGTAATTGACCTTAATTTTATTGCTAGAAAATATTGTAAGAAAAAAATCTGAGCACTTTCTTTGATCATTTGTATTTGAAACAATAAAGCTTGTTCTCTCTCGCAAATATATTACTTCAAAAAGATGTTTATTGGTTGAAAATCGACTTGGATTTAAATAGCAAGAAATATTATTTACACCAACTGAAAACTCCCTTAATTCGACATTTTGGAAAATAATCCTCGTGAGCTGCTAACTAACCAACAACAAGAAAGCCAAGCGTGAAAAAATCTCATGGGTGCTCTTTTGCGGCTAAATGTGAGGTAGCATGCTATTAATTTAGTTAGAACCCAAAATTGTCTCTTTCTGTTGCAATGGGGAAATTCCATGAACCTTTTGAAAGTGTTTGTACACATGTAGGTATCACATGTACGAAAAGAAAGCCAATTTATAATAGTTTAAAATAATGTGTGAGAAAAAAAAATTAAGCACTAAAGTAGATACGTTAAGACGAAGATGTCGTTATTTAGAAAGAAAAACCTTCTTCTTCCCATGTGGGAAAAGATTAATACTTGCCAAACCAAAATGTTCTTTTAAGGGGATCTGGGGATTTTGCTCCATGGAAGTCCTTACATGTATACTGATTAATATCCGGTGTACGGGCTTCCAGAAGATTAAATCCTATTTCCATCTGACAGTATTACACTGTAAAAAATAAATGTGGTTTTTGCAATATAATAGAGTTAATTTTATTGTAATAAACTGTAAAAATTACTAATTTGACAGTAATATACTGTACATTTCTACTTTTACAGTACTTGACTGTACAATTGCTAATTTTATAGTAAAAAACTAAAATTGCTAATTTAACAGTTTATTACCGTCAGGCCCGTCATTTAGGGGGGTCATTTGCCCCCCCCCCTGGCTTTGAGAAATCAATGTATTTACATATAAGTGGGCGTGAGTTTTGATTTTTTTCCGATGAAATTACATTGTGTCTAGACCCTTTGCCCCTCCCCTCTCCCTGGAAAAACTTGAAATGACGGCCCTGATTACAGTGTATTTTAGTTTTAAACTGGAACCTCTGCTGCCAGTATTATACTGTTGTTTCTACAGTATAATACTGCTAATTTTACGGTAATAAACTAACATTTCTAGTTTTACAGTAAGATACTATAAAATTGCTAGTTTTGCAGTTTATCATTGTGTATTTCACAGTTTTAAATTGGAACCTAGGCTGCCAGAAAAGCAACAGTTAATTTTTTGCAGTGTAGGGTGTTGTTTTTTTTTTCTTTCTCTGAAACGCAAACTAAACTTCCAGAGGCGTTGCTAAACAAAACGAGTGCAGACAGGTTCTTAAAAAAATAACGAAACGTTTTAAAATTTAACCCATTTATGCCCAGTGTCCTAAAAACGGGACGCTTGTTAGTTACTGCATGCAGAAACCTGTAATGGGTATATCCTTTTACTAAAGCCGTTTCTCACAAGTTAAATAGTCCTTCTTCTTGAGAAAAGCAGTTAGAGCCACTATTTGGACATCAGAGGTTATTTATTGGCAGCTATTTTCAGACAAATCTGTCAAGCAACGATCCAGCATAGGTAGCCGCAGAAAGTATGTTTTTTTTTTTTTCGAACTTATTTTCCATAATATTAAACTATTTTAAAACGATTTGCTTAAAACTGATCACAGATGCCCTCTGTAACGTTACTTTGCAAAAGTAAAGTCAAGTATGGTCATATGTTGCTCACCTATCTGTAAAATATCCCATAAACAGGACGTTAAATAACTTAATAAATATGGCAATGGCGAACTATTTTAAGCCTAAAATGTGTGTAAACCATTCCAAGTAAGAGTTTTAAGCAGATAAAAATTGAAAAAAAATGTTGAAAAAAACTTTTGCATAAATGGGTTAATACTAAGAATTAATTAAATAATTTTATTGACCTGTTTCACTTTAAGATGAATGTCTGAGTGCGCGTCGCAGTCACATAACGTGAATACTTCGTGAAACTTCCACGCCGAACGATGTAATTCAAATTAGGGCCAGTCACTCATAATGAACGTACGAAATTCGTTAATTTACGAGTAAGAAAACGTGTAGCCATTGTTAAAATTCCCGTCATCTCGTTCACTTTCTCTGCTGTAATTTCTCTTTCATTTTAATGTTGTTTCGCCCCGACGTCTGTTCTTCGAGTTTTGGGCCGCTGCCAAAATATGCCAGTCTGAGAAGCCGGCCGGAATAACTGATGTTATGTAAATGATTTGAAAGGCAGTTAACATATCATTAAGCGTTAAAATCCAACAAAGTATAAGAAGGAAAAAAGAAACTTAGTAATTTGATCTTTCTTTCACCTTAATAGAATGATATTTTCTCTTTTTTGGAAAAATGAGTACATTTATTTCTCAAATAAAATTGAAGGAATCTCATTCATGAAATGTTTGAACTAGTTTATGAGTAGTTTGCATTCATTGAATTTTAGATTTCGGCGCTCAAAATTGCCTCATTTGAACAGGCTGGCAAACATGCTTAGCGCTTTTGATGGTAGGTACTAAATTTCAACAACAAATTTATTTCTCTATAAGTTGTTTACAATGTAAAAATTATTGAAAACTCATCATAAGTTTTAGAAACGAAATTAAATGGACGTGCTTTGAGATAAACATCTAGTCTGGTGAAATAAATTGTACTCAAGTTGTTTCAATGTGATGCTTAAGGCATAGCATCTACTTTGAAGTTTATTTTTACATTTGAAAAGATGTTATTTATTTTGTGTCATTGCAATTTGAAAGTCATTACATAGAATCCATTTTTCGTTTCAAAAGAAATGGTTTTGCTAATTGCACTTAGGCTAAGTTTAGAAATGCAAAAGAAAGGTCCGAGTTTTCATCATTTATTAGTATGACCTAAACTTATCTAATTTTTATTAAAGCTAATCGTTCTTTCAAAGGAAGCAGATCTGCTCCAATGATCAGGTCGCACTGCGTTAAATGACAACTTTTTCATGTTTTTTCATATAGTTTTTAGATTAAAAGCAGTTAAAAATCATTCCACGACGAGTATGCTCTGGCAGCTTAGGGATTTAGTTTTTCGCACAAATAAAACATAAATACAAAACGTGTTTGAATGTACTCTCATTCATTATTTTTTATTTTGGAAAATAAAACCTATGTTAAATAATCCAATGACTTAGTTGTTTATATTGTAGTACTTATACGAAAAGAATAATAACTATACAGATATAATAAATACATAATTGAACAAAATTACTCGACCTTTGATTTGTCTCGTATATTTTTACTCACACGTGTGTATGGGGAGTTGAGGGGAGGGGCAATGTACGATATTTTTTTCTTGCTAAAAATCCCAAGCTTTATGTTTATAACCGAGTACATACTTTTTGCACTGGTAATTCCCCTTTCATACCAATTTATTGTAAAACAAATCATAGAAACTGACACATAGCAAATAGCGCTTAATATTTCTTTTTGAAAAATATAACATGTTTTATTTGCTACACAAATTAAGCTATAATAGCTGTTAATACAGAAATTAGTAACATAATATTCAAAAAATATTTTTTGCTTAAAATTCATTACAATAAAATAAACAAACACTCACGTGCAAAACAAAATAAGATCGTTGAAAATATTTTTATAGTACGTAGTTAAAAAGATCTAATTTTCAAATAAAAACACAGGATAGTTAAATTGGAAGCATTTTTTATCGATATAATATCTTTTTGCGTGCAATTGAAGTCAATAAGCTTACAAAATGAAATATCATTTCAGTTAATATCATTTCAGTTAGGTTTAATTTTTCATTTTAAACTTACACAGCATTCATTATGATTGGTAATGGTGCACTGTTATTTTTGAAAACATGCGAACAAGCTCTTATTTTTATTTAAAAAAAGTGAATGCGATATATAAACATTTTATACAAGTAGTAAGTTTTTAATCATATTTCTGTATTGTTTTTTACCTAAAGCTTTCAACTATCTGTTTGCTTTGATAAATGTTTTAAATTAAAATGGTTTGACATCTACGCGGACATTTGACTGTACACGTGAACTTTAAACGTAATTTAAAATTATTAATTCAACTATTAATATTAAATCATTACATTTTGGGAATGAGATCTTACATTTAAAGTCACATTTTAATTATAAATTGATTTAAATGATAGTTAAATTTTAGTTTAAAATTACATTTTAATGAAAAATTTAATTTTAATCATATGAATATTATTTATATATAGATGTTATAATTTTTGTTGAAATAGTGGAATACATCACTAAATATACACACTCAAAATGCTTTCAGCAAAAAATTAGTATGAGCATCGAAAAAATGAATCCTAAAGCAACCTCGACTTCAAGTGATTAGATATCAGAGTTGGAAAAATTTTCATCCTAACTGTCATTTGGAATTATTTCCCAGACAAGAATGGAAAGAATCCAGGAAACAATACCGAAATAATTCTGCCGTGAGTGTCAAATGAAGACGCAAAACTCGATCAAATTCCTCATCTTTCTCTTCCTGAGACGTCTTCAATCAATATTTAAATTCTCTATTATTTCTATTATCTTAATTATAACCTCATTTTCGAACAAGACACTTGTCATATTCCCAGGCCCGTTCCCATCGATTATTCTTGGAGTGCAATTCCTTTGGAGGGCAGTTGTAGCAACACTCTTTTGTGCTTCTCGGCGAATTGTTCTTCGGGAAACGCTCCTCTTGTAATATAAAGCAAAGTCATTCATCTCCAAAAGGATAATTAACTTCGGTCTTTGACGTCAGTGTGTTTGCCCATTTTTAGTGCTCTCTCCTTTTTTGGTGCTCTTACTAATTTAGAGGGAGTTGCCGATTGTTTTCACTTTTAACAACAAGCGAACTCGAAATCTAAAATTAAACGTTTCTGAATTTATTATTTTTAAAAATAGTGATGGTAGTTTTGTTCTTTCGTAGCTTATTAGTAGCGTTCTGTCGCGTTTCACTTGCACGACAGAGGAAGAAATAAATCTTTGTGCGGGAATGAACATAATTTCGCTTATTAGTAGTGTTGCACTCTGTTCTGCATTATGGGAATAATTCACTTTATTTGTATGCACAAAATAGAGATGCCCAAAATGCACCCTACACGATTCTCCAACAGACATCGAGGAATACATAATATTAAAACTTTGCATGAACGTTTTGTACACTGCAAAAAATGAACTGTTATTTTTGTTATGTACAGTTTAGTACTGTAAAAGTAGAAATTTTAGTTTATTACTGTAAAATTAGCTGTATTATGCTGTAAAAACAACGTTCATTTTTTACAGTGTAAAAACGTTTTATAAAACGTACCTACATTCTTTAATTTTGGCTTTTAAATAACTGGTAGTGGGTTTGATTTGTTAATAACTTTTCGTTGCTGTGCTGTGCTGGCTTACTCAAAGAAATAAATTTTTCCTACTGTAAATTGCAGAGCTAGGGGAAAATATGATTGTGTCCATTAAATGGTAATTATTTATTACTTTACATAGTTTTGTGCTGAAATTTGTCATCTTAATATATAAAAATTACGTGTCCCTGTGTTTGTGGCCAATGGACTCCTCAGCTACTGAACCGATTTTAACCAAATTTTGCACGCAGTTTCAGTTTGGTCCAACTTAAATGATAGGATAGTTTTTATCTCAATTTAGGACCGCAATATATTTTTTATTGCAAATTATCTATTTAGCTACCAGATTTTCTGTATTCTTGGCTAAGCCTTTTTACTAAGCCTTTATTGACACCTCCATGGCTGAGTGACATAAAGCACACGTTCTGGCAGCTTCCGGAGCTCCAGGTACAGAAATAGGTTGTAAATACAGAAACAATAATGGATGATTAATGTAGGTACTTTTTTTTGTATTTTCTAATAAAAAAACTTAATAAATTCAAAAATTTGCTTATTTATTGCCTTTAAGGCAGAACAGAGTTCGCCGGGTCAGCTAGTAATATATTTTTTTTCTTAGCTTCGATCTCTGACGTCAGTGGCTTTGTCCATTTTCGGTGCTTCTCCTTTTTCGGTGCTTTACTAATTTAGAGGGAGTTGCCATTTGTGTTCATTTTTATCAACAAGCGAACGCGAAATATAAAACTAAACGTTTCACAATAATTCATTTTTAAAAAAGAGTAATGTCAATTTTGATATTTATAGCATCCTTGCAGCAGCTTATTAACGTGTTGTTTATGGGGAGCACGTAGTGGAATGCAGCATTGAGGACAACCGCGAAACGACTACGCATATGAAGGTGTCAGTATAAATAAAAAGCCTGTCCAAATAAAGTGCGACACTTGTCGCCACTTTACTTAATGAAGTTTTAAAGACATGTTGACCGCTTACTAATACGCAACTATTTTTTCTTGCATGACAAGCTCTATTGCGTTGTTTTTCTCATTCAAAAATTATGCAGAGATCTCTTCTGTATATTAACGGCCTGTCCAGAAAAAAAAAAGGAAAGAAAATTAAATCACCAATGCATTTTTATGCCGTTGTTGTTATCGTGTCACAGTTAACAAATAATCACTATGAAGATTTGGAATTCCATTGGTTAAAGAAGTTGAATTCCTTCATTGACAAATGGGAAATTCTACGGTAACAGAAGCATCATTTTTTCACAAAATAGTTTACAAAGACTAGAAATAATGTTAAATCGTTACATGTGTTAATCATATACTAGCTGCCAGGGCAGCTAGATTAGCTTTCTGCGGCACGTTGATGCATAATGTTCCCCCCGCCACCCAACTTTTACCTCATTTTGATGTGATATTATTTGATATAATTCAATTTTCATAAGACATACTACGTACGTGGCCCACTAATGCCCAAGTAGCTAGCTGCGTGGCCCGGCGTTGCGCGGGCGCTTCGCGCCTTCAAAATAGTAAAGAATGTTTCAAGAAAATACTCGACGCCAAGGCGGCTCGCTAACAGGCGCTTCACGCTTTCACTTTTTTCCTGCATCAAAAAAATTATTCGAATTATTGAAATGCTTCGCGCCTTCAAAATGGTGAGGAAAGTTAGAGCAAGTTCTGCTCGCTCAAGGGAAAGAAGCAGACATAGATACTCAGTTTTTAATATAAGTAGATGGCTTTTCAACAAATGAATGTTTCAAAATATTACAAATAGCTAGCGATAAAAATACTACGTAAGTGGCCCGCTTATGAGTTTCGTGTTTGATTTAGTTAAGCCTTCCTTCAAAATTCTCATTATCATTGTTATTACTGTTTCATAGCAACCACGTTTTGCAACAATGGATTTCATATTTAATCATTTATTAGGCTTAATCGCTTTAAATTTGACTACTTATTAATTGATATCTTCGCAAATTAAACTCGTATAATTATATAAATTGAACCTTATGAAGCCTGAAAAATTACCTATCTATCGGTACCTGGTTCGACTTTCAGTTCATTGGCGTTCAGGAGAAAGAAGCGTGATATAGAAAGGGAAGATAGAAAGAAAGATACTCAGTTTTTAATATAAGTAGATTTAATCTTTAGTACCACTGCAGTACTGCAGTTACATTTCGAAGATTTCCAGAAAAAATAATTAAATAATAGCAACCAAAATACCATCATATAAATACTGTTTCTGGATATCTTCAGAGTTTAACTGTGTTTTATAGAAGAAGAGTCCACGTTCTTCAAAAATTCATGCAAAAAAACAAGAACCTAACTTATTTGGCGTCTCTGCATGCTATTTTGTGCAGCTGTCGATGCTATTTTTCAAAATGGAATTGCCCATACAAGACAACAGAAGAAAGATGTACATCACAAAGAGCGGTTCCGGTAGGAATCAAACCCACAACCTTCTGCATGCAAAGTGAAACTTCTACCTCAGAGTCGTTGAAGTCTGTACGCACTTTTATCAACGACAAAAATAAGAAGTGTTAACCAACCATCAACAATTTCAGTGGCATTCAAAAGTGCAACTGTCAAATAAATAGAAAAAAAAAATATTTCATGGAGTTTAAGATGAATTCTTTCCACTAATAGTATTTAAAATACTTCACTTATGTTGAGGAAAATGCATTTATGTTTTATGTTTATAACAACTATTTACGCAGCACTTCAGAAGAACATTAAGATTTTACTACATTTTCGAAAATATTCATAATAAATAATCTCTCTGCTGTCAGTACAAGCGGAAGAAGTTTACTTTCAAATGCAGTTTTAATCAATTATATTTACGGTTCAAATAAATGTCTGGAACAATCTACCTCCTTTTCCGCAAGATATATTTTCATTACCAAAAGGGCTTAAGCGATTTTCTCACTTTTAAAAAAAAGCTTTTTCATATAATGTCATTATTTCCAAATCCTCTGAAAAGTTTTCACGGTAATGGAAATAAAGACATATATTTATTTTCATTATTTTCCAAATTCCCGCTTATCGTCGGAAATCTGAATAAATTCAAACTTCCACTTCAACTTGATTTAATATTTTTCCAAAAATAACCGGTTATTCTTATGCGCGCGGCATTTCTGCAACTAAGCCAGGGTCCTGTCTTGGGATTTGCGTTGTTAGCGCCGTAAATTTAGAGAAACTTAAGATTCCACGTCTAAAACTTTCTGTTGAATAAAAATTTCCCCAAAGCGCCGTTATGTGAGGGAAGACTGATAGAAATTTTTCCCTCGAGTAGCTCTGGAAACTGAAAAGCCGTGTTGCTATTATTTCACTCTTCAAGATAAGCTTTTCTGAAATTCGTTCATCCCGCCTTCAAAAATTGCAAACGGCACAAACAGGAATTTCTCCCTCTCGCATATTTTATTACAAAGTTTAAATTTCACCGAAACTTTGCTCGAAAATTAAAATTTAATGCTCAAGTCATTGCTCGCATGGTTAATAGCCTGGGATTAATAATCCATAAAATGTGCTGAAAAGATAAGAATGTAATACTAAAATGGTTTTGAAATTAATTGCTGTTTATTAAAAGGGGTTTTATCTTGCGTTTGGAACAATATAAACTGGTTTAAAATTAAATGAATATGTTGTACTGTGTAAGTACACAAAAGATACGTTAAAAATATAAAAAAAAGTTTGGTAAAGAAACTAAAAAATGCTGTTTAACTGATCAACATTTACTAAATTATGAAAATCTAATTACTTTTTGCAAAAACCCACTTGTAAGAATTATTACAGCAGTGAATATTTTTCTAACGAAGGAGTAAATTACACTACTGCAAATAAAACTACAACTTACTCATGGTGTGTGTAACGTGTGCTTCTGGTAGAAAAAATTTCACATCATCTCTGCCCACTGTTGTTTTGACCAGTATATCAAAATTCAATTTTAATTAACCTCATCTCACAAATGACTGTGTCTCGGCATTATAATATGTTTACCAAGATCAAATAATATATTTTGAGCCACCAAAGTGTTGGTACATTGCTTTACTTTGATCCTGGATGTTGGAATATCCCGCTTATTAGAACATTTTTTCGTGGCAAAATGGATATTCCATTACGCATGACTGTACATACAGAATATGGAGACGATGTCATAGGCAGATTTCCTCAGTATTCGCATTTTTGCGATTCGTAGATTCGTAAGATGGTAAAGGATGTCATCAGGAAAGTATTATTTACCATTTTCTCCCGTAAATTACTTGACTATAATCCATTTAACTATATACTATATGCTTAATTGTTTAGAAAGAAAACAAGTTTTTTTTCTAAAATGCATAAATAAATTATTACAAAATGTTTTCCTAATTTTTTCTGACATGATTAATTTCTAAAGTGATTCCAGAAATATTCCAGATCTCAATTCTACAAAACGAAATACTTACTAACTAAATAATTCATCCTAACAGAACATATTAACTCTAAAATTTATTCCACTGCATTTCCGCTATAAATTAGATGTCCGTCCATATTTATTTTCTCTAATTTTACTCCGTACCATTCACATCTTTATACCAAAGTATCGATTTTACATTCGAAACTAGGTAGCTGCTTCTCAACAAGCTGCCATTTGAGAGATGCGTTTTAAAGCTACTGTCACGAAATTGCGTGGTTTGTGGAATTGAGCGAGGGGAAGTATTTTTGATAAATAGGAAATTTCGGTGATATGGCAAAAAATATTGATAGCATTTAATAAAATAACTTGTACACTGTAAAAAATGAATGTTGTTTTTACAGTACAATATAGCTAATTTTATGGTAATAAACTGTAAAAATTGCTAATTTTATAGTAATAAATTGTGAAATTGCTAATATTAAAAGTACTGAACTTTAAAATTACTAATTTTACTGTACTAAACTGTAAAATTACTAATTTCACAGTACTAAACTGTTAAAATTACCATTTTTGAAGTAATAATTGTAAAACTGCTAATTTACAATAATAAACCGTAAAATTGCTAATTTTGCAGTTTATTACCGTGCAGCTAAATTTTTCGGCAATAAACTATAAAATTTCTAACTTTACAGTAAAAAACTGAAATTGCTAGTTATAGTTTATTACTGTGCATTTTCCAGTTTGAAATTGGAACCTCATCTGATAGTTTCATTCTGTAAAAACAACAGTTCATTTTTTGTGTGCAGGAAAATGAGAGGCAAATTGAAATGGGGTAATGTAATTTCCCTATTTGCAGTGCCACCCTTCAAGCAGTATTATAACACTTGTTCATAAGCATATAGTTAATTATAGACAAACAATACATTGTTCGAAAGATCATGGTAAAAATTACACGAGTCATTTAAAAATTTTCCACCCAAAACATTACAGTCTATGATTTATGAAAAATCAATTTTTTTAAATTGCAAAATGTTAAAGTTCTTTTACTAAGCATTTTAAATATTAATTAAGAGCTTTTGTTATCTTGCAAAGTCTGAAGATGGCAGTAACGATTAGCATGTTCGTAGTATGATAACAGGTAAGAGATACTAGAAAGTAGGTTTTATGGATCTCGTTATGAAAATATGAAGATACTAAAGCGAGATCCATCCAAGAATGAAATAGCCTCAAGTCTGCAATACGCACAATGAAGGAACCTTATAGCAGACAATAGCATATGCACAGGTAGCAGTGCTTTTGGGGTGTGACAAAAAAAATGTCAAGACGTCGAAATATAGATGTGTGATTGGTTGCTGTCATTCCAATCACTTGTATTCAAACACATTGTGTAAGAAGATGTCTCTACATCGGAATTCCTATTCGTATTGAGTTGATAAATCCCCCCATGCTTGTCTTTACATTGTTATTCTGAAGAACTGTTGTTTTTTAATTAAAAAAAAACTCTCCACGAAAGAAGATAATTCTTATCTACTTAAATTTCGTAAATGTTAAGTGTATTTATGATGAAAGCTGCATAATGACTTATTTTAAAGTATTTGCTGTTGATACACACTAATATCTATTTTCAGCGTTCTTTCACAATTTTCCAATCATGTGTTTAAATTAGAGCGCTATTTAGTATGTACATACCCTGTAACCCTGAATTTTTAGCAATTAAAAGACCAATCTAATTTAGTGTTTGTAATTTTTGATCAATTTATAAATTAGTAGCAATGCAAATATTATCGATATTTTTAAATAGTCGTTTATCATGATTTATCAAGTACTATAAATTCACATTTCGGACAATCTCGAGATTTAAACGAAAAAAATATCACTTTTAAATGATTATCGAAGATATTTATTTTTAAACTAGCCGTTATTAGTAAAAATTGTGAGTACGTGACAATATGGAGATATAAAGAAATGTTTACACATTTTTTTTTTCTACAACAATAATTATCGCTGCTAACTATTGCAAAAACACACATTGTAGTCTAATTACGTCCAGAAAAATTTACCTTGTTTCAGAAAATTAATTATTTTGGAAAACAAAATTGAAAAGGAAGATGATAATGAACAATATCAATATAGGTGGTACTTTGCAATAGAATACATAGTTTTAATCTCCATGCAAGTTGAAATGTCCTAACAACATATAAAAAAGTGTATGAGCTTTATTCTATGCACGAAAGATTCAGTATTTGATTCTCAATACCTAATATATCTTCTACAACTTCGCAAAACGATTAATAATTAGTAATTAAAAGAGTAAATGAAAGCATTCAATCTCGAAAATTTTTAGCAAAGAAGTCCACAATTTTTGTTCGTCTTAACCAATACTTTAAAATCGTGCACTTGCTATGCGTGAAATTTTTAATGTAAATAAGTATACCAAATCAAACTTAAAGAATAAAATGTTCGTTTTAGCCGAGATTAGGTTATAAACGTGCTCGTCTGAAGAGAGTTCAACAGCCTCATCTACTGTTCAGCAACTGTGCCCCATTCAGCTGGGAGCCAGCATTTGAAGGCCTCAAAAGAGATTTCCTCCGACTCCAAGCTCATTTTAATACCCGTTCCTTTTACCGAAGTAGAGAGAGTTATTACAGCATTTCTCTCCTCACCAAACCAATTTTATATCCTGACTTCTTAGCAGAATATCATCATAATCCTTCTCGCGCGAAATACTTCTGACACTTCGGAGATTCTTCCAAGACGAAGGGTGGCTAAAATTAATACCTCGAGTGAAATGAAAATATTTCACTGTCCTAAGATAAACAACGACAAAATAAGGGTTGCGTAATCTAATTTCATTTTGAAACTGAAGCTTTTCAAATTTTAAACGAGCTCTAATGAGGTATGTAACACTATAATTAACCTGTCGCATGTATTACGTCATTTTGCTCAGTTAAAAAATACTATTAATTATATTTGGATATATCGCAAGCAAATACAATAAAAACTGAAAGTAGGGAAATGTTCCCGCGTTAGCGTTTTTAGCTTTATATGTATTTTTATTATCCATAAATATGCCTGATATATGTTTACAAACGTTTGCTATTGCGGCTAAAATTGACATTTTGAGGGGGAGAGTCATAACAGTCCTCAAACGTTGTCATAAAATTATTTCTGAAAAGTGAAAAAAAAAAAAAAAAAAGACTAAATGAATCGAAAAATAACTAAAAAATCATTTGATTCTAAAAGTGAAGTACGAGGGGTAACAAGAAAGTAAGGTCTCCTATTTTTTTTTTAAATACAAAATGACCTTTTTTTTACGAAGTATGATACATCGTTTAAAAGGCCAGGATCTTGGCTATTTTTTAACATAATCGCCATTTTTTTCCAACACCTTCCGCATCCGCGTGATGTACTTTTCTATGCCGGTATCGTACCACTTTCCGTCCGCTTCGCGCAGCCAGGTGTTGACCTCTTTTTGAACCTAACGTCCGACGCAAACTTCTTCCCTCCGAGATTTTTTTTAGGGCGGGGAACAAGTGGTAGTCACTTGGCGCCAGGTCGGGACTGTAGGCAGGGTCAAAGAGACCCTGGACCTAATCAGGAAATTTGGCTGGGAAATCATTGATCACCCTGCCTACATTTCATTTCACACCTCCAGGGTCCCCCGTACCTACCACAGCTTCGTGACACCCTGCCTACAGTCCCGACCTGGCCCCAAATGACTACCACTTGTTCTCCGCCCTAAAAAAAACATCTCGGAGGAAAGAAGTTTGCGTCGCACGCGAAGATTCAAAAAGAGGTCAACACCTGGCTGCTCGAAGCGGACGGAAAGTGGTACGATACCGGCATAGAAAAGTACATCGCGCGGATGCGGAAGGTGTTGGAAAAAATGGCGATTATGTTGAAAAATAGCCAAGATCCTGGCCTTTTAAACGATGTATCATACTTACTAAAAAAGGTCATTTTGTATTTAAAAAAAATAGGAGACCTTACTTTCTTGTTACCCCTCGTAATCATCTGAAAAAAGTTAGCTGAAGCAACTAAGAAAAATATGCATTTCAATATGTGCGTATAATACAAGTATTTTTAGATTGGAAATACTTTTAAGTTTATATATTCATACGTACTAATTTAACTTGCGTACTAATTCGGTTTATTATAGGATATATATTTGCACTGTACTGTTTTTAGATATTCAATATCGTTCGTAAGAGCATGTATTTATGTTTTTATTTGCTCACCTAAGTGTATAGAATTGCATAATTAAACGAAAACACTAGTTAGGATGTACTTTTTCTGTCATCTTTAAAAGACATGCTTTATGTCCTGCCGGCACTTTCTGTTTTTCTTAAAAGGTCCTTCCATTCATAAATAAAGATAAGGTCCCGAAATAGAAACGCTTTCTCTTTGGACAGATGAGTCTTATTTTCCTACTTGAAATTTATTTTGGCGGCAAAATCCGTCACAAAGCTTACTGCATATGAAAGTTAAATGCGAGCGGAAACGCTCCGCAAATTCGTTACTGTATATGACATTGAGTAAATGCGCGCGAACAAAATAGTTTCGATTCCTTTTCTCATTTGTCACTTCTCGGAACTTAGATTCGTTAGGATTTCATTTTTGTAAAATTTTCAATGATTTATCTTTGGGAGTAATTTCAGATAAAATTGATTCAGGTACTTAATATTAAAAAAAAAATGTATACAAATGGTGACACTCTCAGTATTACAACTATTTAGTACAACAAAAAACATTATAATTTAAGAGATCGCGAGACAAAAATGTGCGGAGCATTTTTCTCGAAAATTACTTGAAAATCTGGGCAGTTTCACGATTTTAGTTTAATCTTTTTATCTAATACTTAATGAAAACTGACACCTTGTGATAAAATTGTATCATTAGACTGTTGAGGAAACATTTTATTTGCAATAAAATGCTTAATCAATAAAATGCATTACATAAATATTACCGGAAATGGCCGAATTACGAATTCGCGAACTGTCCGAGTGGAATTATAGTTTTGGAACATGATTCAAAGTGGCAACCAACTTTTCTGAATTACTTTCCACTATCAAATTTTTTTAGTCGCAAGCTTTGGTGACAATACGGAGTCTGTCCCGTTGTCCCATTTTCTGTGATACAGTGCGTGACACTGTAAATGCTTCTACTAATCCGATGAATGGAGCTGTTTAAGCATTTTCATGTCAATAAATTAAATCATGCATATTCATTAAATATATTTTATATTTGCCTAGTTCTGTACATCCAAACAAAGGATCTATTCGCTTATGGGTAACATGTGAATTAACAAATAAGTGCAGTTGCTAATCGGTGCTTTTAAAGCAACATTAATTAAAAGAGAGCAAATAGCGTGAATTCCTTCCAAAAATTGAATTAATGCTTAAAATCGGCATTTAAATACAGTGGTGAACATAGCAGCAACAGTTGCCCGGGGGGGGGGGGCGAAGCACTAGATTTGAATACACACGATACAGAAAAGTTGCACTAAGAGTTTCACTGCATTTTTTTATCATTGTAGTTGAATATAATCTTCCTCTGGGAGGGGGGGGGGGACGCATTTTAAAATCTTGTGGGATTGACGTACCTAAGTCTTTGTACGCTATACTGACTAAATGTCAAATGGCCTCCATTTTTCACCAAAAAATCACATTACAATTTTTTTATCTGCTCTTCACACAAACTGCTAAAAAAAAGAGGTTTTTTTTACACGCTTCTCAAATATTCAAGAGTTGTTTTAAGAAAAAAAAATAAATGGGTTCATGTGAATCGTATTTCCATAACTCCTGCAAGCACACCCCTTGTGGAACCTCTTCTAGCAATAGACCTCTTTAATACGTAACTTTTTAATTTCTTCGTTGCATTTACGTTGTTACGACATCTCTATAAGCACTCTCCATGTGGGGCCGAGCCCCAAATACACGAAAAGTTTTGCGGCACTTTTGTAACAACTTATACAAATAGCCGTTCAACGAGCAATGGTAACACGAATGAAAACGTCAGGAAAGAAAAAGATTATTCTCACAAGGGCGTTTAGAAGAAAGCATTCCAAGAATAACACTCAAACTGCGAATAATGTTCAGAAGAGACGAACCGAGGGAGAAAAAAAATAAGAAAAAAAAAAAAAAAACTAAGTGAGAAAGTGAAAAAAAAAAAAAAAAAATCCATCCGCGTTTTTGGAGGACTATATTTAACGCCTGGAACTGACGTCTGAAATTAACCGTCCGCAGAAGAAAAATAGTTCCTCTTGAAACATAATTTTCAACGAGTGCTACAATACATGCAAGCGCGAAATAATAACAGAAATACTGAAGAGAAAAAATCATACATACGCTGTTATGACACGGCCCCAAAAATTGCGATAAATTCGCTTCTTTTTGTC
Organism: Uloborus plumipes; assembly: GCA_038373865.1. NCBI lineage: Eukaryota > Metazoa > Arthropoda > Arachnida > Araneae > Uloboridae > Uloborus > Uloborus plumipes. The sequence goes on from JAXGGA010010979.1 coordinate 35,355, forward strand.
CTTTCTGGAGGAAATCGAGTTTGCGTCTGTTTTCTTAAGGATGTTTTAATCTGCGATGCAGAGAGGATGTAATCGAAATTTTCGGCGGGAAACTCGCGCACTGTCGAAATGAAAATGAGATATAGGAACTGCAGGAAGAGGAAATAGAATATGTCTCATTTGTTTGCTGCCTGGAAGAGTTCAAGTTGCTTACATTATTTTCCCTACCTCTGGGTTCATAAATATGTAATCAGGAAATATTTCAGTTCGTCAGAAATGCATCGCTCCCTGGCGTAGTTGAATGAGAAATATAAATTATTAATGACAAAAATTTGCTTCGACATTGACATTCGACAAGTCTGCTTATCGTAGTGTATTGCAACGGTACTTAAAAGTACCTTAGACTTCACAAAGACAAAACTTTTTGGAAACTTTAACGAAGATTAGACAAAGTATTTGTACGTCACATACTTGAAATAGGTACTACTCACTACAGAGATGAATTCGAACATGCTGCAATAAGAAATCTCAGAAACATTTTCTGCTTTGAAAGGTTACAGTTTATGCAGAACTTTCACTTTCTATTTAAAAGCATCCTCATTTAAATGTGTGCATGCATGTATTTAGTGTTTAACGATCACTAATTTATCACTATTTTATAAAACCGAAACACATCTCATTTCATCCTTAGAAATAAGGAGCTGATAACTATAACAGTGCTCCCTTTTTTCCTGTATTTTGCTCCTCCAGAACGATTCTTAACGATTGTAAAAAAAAATCAAGAAGCTTTGAGAAAATCTTAGCAGTATCTCTGGTCATTGTGTAGCTTTCACTTTTTGTGTGACATAATTTCGTTAACTGAAAAGACTGATTTTTGTATTAAATTGTTTTTCATGTTATTGTAGATTTAAACAAAATATGACATTTTAGTTCCTACTTTTATGAGCTGTTTTTTATATTACAAAACTATAAAGTAATCATAAATGTGGTTGCATCGGTTATTTATAATAAATGAATGCATTAAACTATTTTCTTCTGAAAAACATTGCAGTTTTCTTTGAAATTTATTTCAAGAAACAGAAAGCAAATTGTTTCTCTTATATCTAATACAACATCTGATATTAAGTGATGCTAGTTTTCTTGCCATGAAAATTACCCCACTTAGAATACCTTTATTTTTGTAAAATCCATATAAAATGTTTGAATGCGCTCTCGATTTTTTTTTTTTTTGAAATAATACACTAAATTTTCAAGTGTTCACCGGTAGCTTGATCGACATTCACTATATTCACAATTCACTTCACACATCAACCGGATGCTGATCTAGTTTGAAAATGCTACACAAGACTTTTTCATCTCACAAAGAGAAAACAACCACCAACCGAAATCTATAGATTCATATACTCCCATATCTTTATTGTTGCATTTATGTTAGGGGCAGTTTTCCCAAACTGTTTCGAGAGCGCTAGAAGCGTAAATCTGCAGTTATGTATATTTAATCCCATTCGTTTGCCCCTCATCCAAAAACTACTTTCATGCTCAAGTGCATCAGATGCATTGTGCAGAGGAAACTTTGAATGGCTATCTGGTACTCCAAGTCCGTGCGCTATTGTCCAAGGGCCGCGCTCGGTGTATGCAATAAACACAATAGAGTAACAGATATCTCGCTGCGCCGGTGTTATATCCCCCCTGCTGGTCTCTGGGGGGCCGTGGGATTATGAGAGTAAGTCGCAGGTGTCAGATATGAAGTCTTTCTTTTATGTATGTGCGTAGTTATTATGATATGAGGGATAATTTACCCTGCATGAGTTTTGGGGAATATGGCTCAATGACTATATGGGGATTTTTTTTCTTTTTATTCTCTTCTCTCTGCAATGGGGCGAATGCACTTTTCCCTCATTCCCATTGGATATTTGATGAACGTAGTACTTATATCCTCTTTGTCGGATTGCTTTGAAGATGCGATGCTGCCGATTAGACTTTGCCTGGGATATGTAGGCGTATGTTTGTTTTGTAAGATCTAATAGAGTATTGAATGAATGGGATGGAGAACCAAGTAATTGCTTTATTGTCTGTATTGTATTATGATAACTGTAGTTTCAGGCTCTCTTAAGTAATTTTAGCAATAAATGTGGTTTCTACTTAACTTTAACAAAATTTTAAATAGCCAGCAGCACAAATGAAAACAAAGATATGAAAAATTCTAGCTCTTTTGAATTTTTCTACTTAATGGACGGACAACAGACTTGATAAATATAATTTAGAATTAAATAATTTCTTCACTAATTTCATGATTTTAAAAAACAAAAAATAACAACAAATACTTGAAAAACACCAAAAGTCCAGAAATATTAGACTAAACAGCAATACTCTGAATTTCAGTTTAATTTATTTCTTTAAACCAAGAATAATTAACAGTAAATCTTAAAACGCTTTCTCGGTAATATCTTTTTGTTATTGGTTAAATCTTTGCTCATCAGGCTCGCCTATTTTTGTTTTTACCAAAAACTGAGAATAGCAAAGCGACACATCCCAGCGCGAATCCAGGGAATTGGTCATGGTGCTCAAATTTCCACGTAATGCGACTGAAAATAGCCTAAAGCTGCGGTATGAGGAGTTTTTGAGAAATAAAAGAAGGGGAACACCAGAACCCTTGTTATTCATCCCTCCCCCGCCACCAGTTTTCGTGGCTCATATTTTAAAATGACCCAGACCATAACCAGAAACTGGATCTGCCTATGGACTTATAATAAAATATATATAATAAAATAATATAATAATATAAATAAAATATATAATATAGTAAAATATATTATAATATAATAATATAATAAAATATATTATGAGATATAAGACTATACATAAAATATATAAGACAATCCCTTAAGCAGAAAACTAGCTGCTAGTCCAATCAGCGGCACAGAAAATAACTTACTCCAGGGCAATTCCACGGTAACTTACGTTACATTTCGACCAACTCTTATGCAGTTAGCTCCTTAGTACAGACAAATATTGTTATAAAAAGCTTGTACAAAAGCATTCAGTGAAAATGACAGTCAAAAGCAAAATTAAAATGCAAAAATATTTGATGCACTTAAATTTTACAAAATTTAGCAGTCAAAAATGAGGCAGTAACTTACGTTACACAAAAAGGGAATGGCATAATATGAAAATTGGTTCTAAGGCAAATTTCTGCTCTATTACAGCTGTTTTCTTGTTTGAAGTATAATTTATCAGTTTCTTATTATATTTAGGAATTAATTTTTGTAAATTTAAAATTTTATTTTAAAAATTGAATTTTATGGGAATTTTTAACTGGGTAACTTACGTTACAAAATTCACTTACAAGCATATCTATATTACAAAAATTAATGAATGAAAATTACAGCTTAGTTTAGATCAAAATACTGAAAATTAACAATTATGAGTTAAATTTACAGAAATTTAATGCCAAACTCAATGATCAATCAAAAATATTACAAAACATAAGACTTTTAAATGCATACTGGCCGCTGGTATTAACAAGTTCAGGTAATTCTATTTTCGAATCATGTTTTCTCTTATAATAAATTTCCTCTGTTGTTTCTGGCCATTTCTAATTGGTACCAACAGCAGCCATTACTTTTACTTTAAACTCGTTTTCTTCAATAATCGTCACAACTCAAGCATACAATGTATTTTCGTACTTCACCACACACCAGTCACCAGCTTTTATCTCTGTTTTTTCTTCTTGTTCCTTAAAATACTAACTAAACGAAACCCTACATTTTGTTCATTTCTGGTTCTTAAATGGTCATTGTCAATGTGCGGATCTTCAGAAAATATTTTTGATACATTTTGCTTTTTCTAACATATTTCAATACTACTAAGAGTGACTTTTATTTATGAATCTGTAATATCCACATGACTTTTCTCATACCCCTTCTACAGCGCATCTTTTCTGCAGAATTCAGTGGCATTTTAATACAGAACCAAATATATTTCAATTGAAAGAGATAAACTATTTTTATATTTGTTTTTTCCAAAACATATTTGATAACTTTAAATCATAACAGAAGTCATTTTTGAATCATTCATAGTACATTACCTCCTAAATATTTGTTTAAAGAGAATTAATATCTTAACAGCCAAAAAGAAGCATGTAATTTATAATAAAGGTGTATTGTAATCTTATTAACAGACATTTTAAGAAATATAAGTAATCTAAATTAAGTAAATACAGTACAATTAAAAGAATTATTGAATAAATTACTTCTATTAACCACATAGGTTTTATTTACAATTTACTTTATTTCGAAACACAAGTATTGAATTTCTACTAAGGTAACTTACGTTATCTGCATATATGGGTAACTTGCGTTACACGTTTTGATTGTAGCACAAAAAATTAAATAAACAATATTCAAAAGAAAAGTACTGTTATTTGCTTAGTACACATCTATAAGATAGAAAATATAACATAGTTAACATTGTATTGCCCTTTCTTTATTTGCTGTAAAAACTTTAACATGTTTTTGGTAACTTACGTTACTTAGAAAAGAGCCATTTTGAAATTGACATAAATCACTTAATTAAATTGAAAACACTTGCTTCATCAATTCACAATATTAATTTAAAGTGTAATAAACAACAATCTTCCTTTGTCACATTTATCTAATGGAAAAAATTGAAACTTATCAATGTTGAAAGTTTGACCATTTGTTTCACTGAAAATAAATTACTCTAATACCAACTTCAAAGTATTGCCGAAACTAAAAAGCTACATTCCTAACAAAAAATTGTTATAAATAAGAAACTTCTAACATTTTTAAACCAAAAAATATGCAGAACAGTTACATTACTCGAGTTTAATTTTTTCAACGCTTTACCACACTTGCATGGAATTGCCCTCCAGCATCATTCTCAGCCGACAATTTTCGTTCTTTTCTAGTGTCCAACGTATTGTAGTACATTTTTCACAACTAGTAAGCTTAATAAAGAAAGTTCTGAAATGTTTAAATCCAAATTTAACGAAAATTCTAGTTTTTTTTAAAGCTTAAACCGCTATCACTTAGATCTGATTATATCTTTTGTATTATTGTAATATCACGATCTCTTAAATAACACAAAAACTTTGTGCACTGATGCCATATACAATGTGTATTTCAACTGTCACTAAGTGTTAATGCTCATCCTGAATAAACATTATTTAATGCGGCAGTTACAAAGACTGAGAAAAGATCTGATGAGTCCCTTATGCATAATTTCCCTCCTACGACAGCAGTTTAGGGAACCAATTAAATTACGAATTTAGCTTAATGGCCGGCAGGCAATGACTGGCTCTCTTTTCATCCAATAGGTGAAGCAGTTTTCACTTTTGTTTTAGGAACATTAACGTAATTATTTTGACATCTCATCGTAGAAATCTCGCAATTTGAATAATATCACCGTTTTCACTCCTAAAATCTGAATTATTTTGACTATCGATCAGCGGATGTGATATTAATTATCTGTACAATAAAAGTGCATAGTTGTGGAAAGTTTTGCAAAATAGTTTAGATTGTAACGGAGTGGCTTTAAATAAATAATCTTTGCAATTCATTGCGTCTTTTCCGATTATTTACGAAGATTTGTTTAATGTAGTATAGTGTTAGAATGGAATGAATAAATTGGATTTATTACGTTCAACTCGCTTGTCATAATATTAAAGGTCATTTAGAACAAGACTATATATATATATATATATATATATATATATATATATATACTAGTTGACCCGGCAAACGTTGTTTTGCCATATAAATAATTTCCTAGTAATTTCTAGTGTTGACAAAAAATAGCTTACTTATTGTAAGTATGTATGTATGTATGGTAGAATGTGTATATTGTATGTATGTAAGAATGTGGTATATGCGTGAAATAAGCATGGAGCGCTGTGAACGATGCGGGAATATAAAAGTAACAAAAGGCAAACATTATTTTTAAGTTATTATAATTTATTCCTTAAAATTATATATCATTAATTAAACAATTACGACAGTAACACTATTAAACAATATCAATCTCTTAATGCTATAGCGTGAACAATATTTTTTGTTAGTCCATCTTTAGCTAACACAAACAAACTGGATGGTTTACCCACTCGAGAGCATGCCACGTACAATTGTCCGTGTGAAAAACATGGTGTTCTCAAATCTAAGCCACAAACAGACATCGTTTGACCTTGGGATTTGTTGATAGTCATTGCAAATGCCAATCTAATCGGAAACTGAATACGTTTGAATTGAATTGGCACATCTGTAGGTATTATTGGAATCCGTAGGTATAATAGGAATTACGAAGCAAGATAATTGGAGATCCCACCTTTATTTTTTAAAAATGTGTGTCACTTTAATGGTCGTTCATACCCCCCCCCCTCTAGCAGTGAAAAAAAACTTTATACAGCAGATTTTGCCTAATAACTCAACACTCATGGTGTTTGATACATTTTATTTGTTTGTAATGATGTTTTTTGGTCACAACCAATATGAAAATCACAAAATAGTTACTTTAATTTTTAACATATTTTTATCTTCTTCAGAATTTTTGACTTTTAATTTTAACTTGAATTTGACGTAAATGCAAGATATAAAATACAGAATTTTATAAAGGTACAAAAATTAACAAAATATAATTGATAGTGTATATCATTTTTGAAAAAATAATATAAGTGCCGCAAATCAAAAACCATTTATTGCCACAATCGATTCAAAGCCCCCAAAAATGGCACAAACGTCCATAAGAAAATTCTACAGCATCGAAGGACCCCATTGCCAATTTTAACAAAGATCCGACCAAAACTGTCATTTTGTACTATAAAAAAATATGGGGTAGATCCCCATGAGGGGATGTACCTGCATAAGGACATTACAATCATTAAAATCATTCAAAAAAAAAACCATGCAGCTGTTCGAAAAAACCCTTGCGGACCTGGATTCGATCTCATTCCATCAGGAACTTCAACCTGACGCGCCTAACCACTTGACCATCGGATCGCTCATTGAAGTAAGGATTTACGATAACACATATTGTTTTAGTTCAGTAGATCAGATGTTATGTGCGAACAAAAAAAATTTAGGAGTGGACTAGGGGGATGAAAAATAGATATTGGCCGATTCTCATAGATACTGGATAAGCACAAAAAATTTCATCAAAATCTGTGAAGCCGTTTCGGAGGAGTATGGCAACGAAAACTGTGACACGAGAATTTTATATATTATATATATATATATATATATATATTATATAAATAATTTTATTTTTATTTTTTTTTCATTTTTATCGAGTAAACTTTGATTGCAGATAATCTGAAAAACATTCTTTTTAACCAATATAACTTATTTCTTTGTTTTCGGAAAACAAGTCCAAGCATCAGCATCGCACTTCCGCATGACCTCAGCCAACCACTGTACACTTGCAGACAAGGGAAATGCCATAGAACTTAAAAAGCTGCCAAGTCTATGCCTTACATTATAACGATTTAAATAACGTTGTTTATTGCCTCTACTCCAAACTAAAATCGAATCATCATGAATGTGCCATCAAACTTTGCAAAATTTATGGCACCACCCGTCTTCATACACTGGCGCGCTTTTTTCTCGTAACATATTGAAATAAAAATCTAAAAATAGCGGCAAAACAGCGAATCTAAGTCTGCCAAGCATTTGTTTCCCACCCACTGATCTACTAGGTCCTATGTTATACTAAAACCCAACGAGAGAATAATTTTCGGGGACTTTTATTTTTATAGATGGCCGTAAAACTTCGATTTTACGATCTAGTACTCGCGACGAGTCCCTTGCTTAGACGCGACAAGTTGCGTAGAAATCTCCTTCTGGTTTTTTCCCTCTGTTTTCCCATTTTATATTATTTTGTGGCTTGTAATTCTCGGTTACAACTTGTTTGTAACAGGTTTGTCTCTCTTTATTGCGCATATAAAAACTAATAGCTTTTGCAGTACAGTTAATGCTATAGATGGCAGTTTGTGACAGAATATTTGGTGTCATTCAACTAATCTGAATATTTTTTATTTCTTTGATAGCATTAAAATTTCAGTACAGCTGATGACAATCATGGCGGCCTCAGCACTCAGCATGCATGACGCAAAGTATATTAAATTTAAACTTTGTGAATTGTATAGTTAATCCAAAAAGAAAAATTGCTTTCCCTCTTGTATTAAACCATCTACTAATACAGCTTACTGCGATGTTGATATATATTTAGTTCATCAAGAAATAAACAAAAAAACTTTTTGCAATAAATGTTGTTATTAGAGCGTTACAGATGCTTGGTTTTTATTTATTTTTTTTGAATTAATTTTCAAAGCTTAATACAAAGGTGCTTAAAAGGAGTAATTGTTTCCTTTGTCATAGTAAAAAGGAAAAGGGGAAACATATCACTCTGAACGTATCACTTAATGCAACTGGTTGCTTATAATTATGCATATCTCCTCAGTAAGGGCCATGCTCCACATCGACGTAAAGCAGAAAAATTAGGCAGAAGCGTAAAATGGATTCAATGGTGTACCTATGGAAAGTACCCGGATTTTCGGTTTCTGCCTTCAGTTTCGGTCGCGTTTTACGCTGATGTGGAGCATGACCCTAATACGTATTTAACTCATGTTTGAACACATTGTCTTTGTGAATTTCATATAAAATTTATTTTCCTGTGAAAAAACAAAATGAGAACTAATTTTTCCGTGAGTCTCCAGCTTTTGATAGATTATTTCAACTACTTACTTTTATCGCAAAATATAGTTCATCGTTTCAAAACTTTGAGTGCTGCTGTTAAAATAACGTGTATTACGCAAAAATTTCCTTTTCCCTTACCCCAAAATTCAAAATAAATAAATACATAGATGAAAATTGGGGACAAGCTATGAAAGAAATGAAGAAATCTCTATAGAACATCTGATACTTGCTTATGTTAATTTGTCATGAATTTTATTTCCTTAAAAACTAAAATTAAAATAAAATAATTTGAAAACAAAACTTTTCAAATTTTCTTCAGATGTATTTAAAGTGATAATTTTTTTGCTTAAAATGCAAGAAATGAGGTAAATAAAATGAAGATAGGGAGAAAGTGATGAAAGTCAGAGAAAATTTTA